>CAUYPK010037483.1:0-39217 GCA_963574355.1 Loris lydekkerianus | reverse complement strand
GCGTACAGCCCTTTCCCACTGCCCCCCCGTATCGGGGGGGCCGGGCCAGCCCTTTCATGCCTGTGGCCATTCCAGCCCCCCCCCCCCCCCCCACCAACCTGGTAAGCCCTCCGCTTGCAAAGTGCTTCTGTATGTTTGGGTCTCAGCGTACATGTTACCATCTCCAGGAGGTGGTCACTCTGTCCCTCCTCACCTGGACAGATGCCATCATGCCCTTTATCCTACTCATTCTTATTTGTTTTTTGTCTGTTTGTTTTGAGACAGAGTCTCACACTGTTACCCCAGCTAGAGTGCCATGCCATCAGCCAACCTCAAACTCCTGGAATCAAGTGACTCTCAGCCTCCCAAGTAGCAGGGACTACGTGTGCCCTCCACAACACCCAGCTAATTTTTCTATATATAGTAGAGACAGGGGGCTCACTCTTGCTCAGGCTGGTCTCAAACACCTGAGCTCAAGGGATCCTCTCACCTTGGCCTCCCAGAGTGCTAGGATTAGGTGTGAGCCACTGTGCTGGCCTTTGTTTGTTCATATTTTGTCTCTCTTGTTAAGAGTCTCGGAGTCTTGTTCACTGTTGCTTTGCAGGACTTGGCACACAGCACTGTCCTCAGATGGGGCAGCTGAAGCCCTTGCTTTGGCCCTGAACTAATGCTTAGAGGGCCTGCTCTGGGCCCCTGCAGCTGTGTTCTCCTCATGGAATGTGGTCCTCACAAACCAAGGGAACGTGCCCACCCAGAGCCTACTACCTCCCCTTCTAACTGGCACTTGGGGTGCCCAGAAGCCATTACTTCCCTGGTCAAAAGGCCCTAACCTACTTCCAGGGCCTGCATGGGCCTCTCATCTTCAGAACTGTGCACCCCCGAGGCCTGATGAGCGGCCAAAGGGCAGTCTTTGCAGGCACAGCCCCTCAGGGTGCTGGGCAGACAGGGAGGAATTAGTGAGAAGGAGAGGGAGGGAGGTTTCATGCAGGGGCTGGGGCAGGGAGCTCTCCACACAGCCAAGTTTTCATGCAGAACTCCAGAGAGTCCAGGAAATACACATTTGAATCTGGTTTTCCAGGTCTTGAAGACAGTATATAACTGAACTTAGTTTGATTTCTAACTTAAAATGCAGACATACGGTATGTGGGCCCCCAGTTGTCCTCCAGCCCAGAGCCTGACAAGTGTTCAGGGCAGGCCTGCCGGCGTAGACAGCCACTACATATTGGCTAAATAAAGGCATATGTGAATGAATAAAGTTTAAGCCCATGCAGCAGAGCTTCCGGGTGACAGCCCAGGGACGTTTCCATAGGGAGGGAAGGAGCCTCTCACTCTGTCTGGATAGGCGCAACCCAAGTGAGCAACTTGTGCTTGGGGAGGGAGGGGGTTATCAAATCAGGGTTCCCTGGGGACCACAGCGGGCAGAGTCAGCCTCAGTAATGAGATCACAGTAGAGCTGCAGCCAGAATAACCGGCCATTTCCTAAGGTGGCCATGGAGCCAGCTCTGAGCTTCTCTGTGGCTCAATCCCCCTGGCTAGGCCTTCAAGCATCGACTGCCCTGTGTCTGAAGTCCAGCATTAAGGAACATTACCCATAATAGCAGGCTCCATCCTTTTTTTCTAGGAACTATGAAATTTGTGGATAGGCCCCAGCAAGATAATATGACAAAAAAGAAAAAAAGCTAATTTCATGCAATGCAGTAACTGCTAAGTCAACTCCTTTTAAAACATTTTAGAGATTTTAAGGTCAGGAATTAATGGTCCGCTTGCTTCAAAGGAATCAATGCATTTCTTCAGCTTCTTTTTCAGAATCAATCATTTTGCGTCACCTAGAGAACTTAAGAAATTGAACTTTGAGAGCACATTACCGTAAAACACTCATCAGTCTAAATACGACTTCCAGCTACCATAGTCTTTTTCACATAAATCCCAGAGATGGCTGATTTCTTGTTGCTTTGCTCTAACTGCAATAACTGGTAACAACATGGTCCTGCAGGCATTCCAAGTAGCAGACAGCCAAGTACAGGGCTGGCAGGAATCAGTTCAGACCAACAAGGCGAGCCCCAGAGGCCAGGCGCTTGCTGGATGTTGCCAGGGGCTTCCAAGGTAACAGCAACACCTGCCCCCAGTCCAGGAAAAGCACAGAATTATTTGATTTTCCCTTTGCTAGCTCAGTTATTCCCATAACATGGGCTTATTTTAAGTCCTGAATTATTTAACTATTTATGCTGAAAATTTGAGGGGCAATAATTAGGCACCATTGTATCTTCCGTCAAATTTGCTAGGTTTCTGCTTTGCTGCAACCGAAAAATAGCCAGGCATTGTGGAGGGTGCCTGTAGTCCCAGCTACTTGGGAGGTGGAGGCAGGAGAATCGCTTGAGCCCAGAAGTTGGAGGTTGCTGTGAGCTGTGATGCTACAGCACTCTACCCAGGGCGACAGCTTGAGGCTCTGTCTCAAAAAAAAATAAATAAATAAATAAAAAATAAATCCCATCAATTTAACCTAAAGCCTGCTGCTATTGTCCCAATGCTACACTGAACAGATGAGGTGACCTTGGGCAAGTCACTCCTACGTCCTTCCCCAGCCTCAGTTTGGATGGATAATCTATAAGCTGACTTGAATGCTAACAGTCCGGAAAGCCCCATGTAAATTGCCACCACCAGGGACTCAGACCAGCTGCTTGGATGTCGAAGACAAAGCTCCGATGAATGAGGGAATTTAGCACTGGGCTTTCCGGCAGTCTGTGCACACAGTGAATAATGCTAGGAGCAGATTAGCAATTGAGCCTTGGGTACAGACAGCCTTAGTGATTCAAGCCTCTGAGCATGCTATTTACTGAGAAATGGCTCTGGATTAAATAAACATTTGAATTACACACTCCTCCCAAATTGGATTTCAGGCCAAGTGTCGTTTACTGGAGTGGAGGAGAGGCAGCTGCAGTCCAAGGGGAACTGCCCGCCTCCACCTTCGGGGCTGATTGAATCGCGGTTTCATCCTCCCAAACAGCTAGGCCACTCACATCGCGTTGGCTGGATGCAGTGGGATCCTGGAGGGGGGCTACTGCTCTCTTCAGGGGGCCGATGGGGAGGGGCATCACTTCTCTGATTACAAATCTGACCTTGAGCAAATCTTCTTCCAGATCACTAAGGTCTGCTTACCTCTAACATTTTACAGTTCCTGAGAACCAGGTCAAAAGGAAGGCTCAGGGCAGTCTTTAGAGTAGTGATTTCAGATCGTGGCTGCATGTTAGAATCATCTGAGGGTTTTTTTTTTTTTGCGGGGGGGGGGAGACAAAGCCTCAAGCTATAGCCCTCAGTAGAGTGCTGTAGCGTCACAGCTCACAGCAACCTCCAACTCCTGGCTTAAGCGATTCTCTTGCCTCAGCCTCCTGAGTGTCTGGGACTAAGGGTGCCCGCCACAATGCCTGGCTTTTTTTTTTTTTTTTTGGTTGCAGTTGTCATTGTTTGGCAGGCCTGGGCCGGATTTGAACCCACCAGCTGTGGTGTATGGCTGGTGCCTTTGCCGCTTGAGCTACAGGTGCTACCCACATCTGAGGGTCTTTATTTTTTACTCTCTTAAAGTGTAATATTTTACTTATTTTTTTGTTTTTATTAGATTATGTTTGCATTTGTTAAATAAGATCCCTGTTGTAGTTTTGTCCTGCACCCAGTAGGTGTGCTGAATACCCTTATATTGTGCCCATTAGGTGGGAGCACACCAATTTCCCCCTCCTCATCCCCTCCCTGGTCCCCTCCCCCTGTTCCTCTTCCTCAGCTCTCCTCTCTACCTCTTCTCCCCTCTCTCATTCCCTCTTCCCCCAACTTGAATTGAATAGAGTTTTTCTCTCGTGTGGACAATTATTAGTTCTTCTACTGGCTTTATATTAGTATTGAGTACATTGGATACTTGCTTTTCTGTTCTTGTGATACTTTACTAAGAAAAATGTGCTCCAACTCCATCCAGGTTAATACAAAAGATGTAAAGTTTCTATCTTTTTATGGCTGAATAGTCTTCCACGGTACTCATATACCACAGCTTGTTAATCCATTCCTGGGTTGATGGACATTTGGGTTGTTTCCACATCTTGGCAATTGTAAATTGAGCTGCGATAAACAGTCTAGTGCCAATGTCCTTATGGTAAAATGATTTTTTTCCTTCTAGGTAGATGCCTAGCCATGGGATTATAAGATCACATTTGAAGATTTTTAAAAATTACTGATATTGTGCTCCATCCAGAGATTCTAACTTAATTGGTCTGAGGATTCCTAGGCTTTAATTTTAAAAGCTCTGCAGAAATGCCAATGGCCATCCAGGCTGAGAAACATCCCCCACCCCCACCCTCCGCTTCAGGGAGAATGCTCCGTGAGATGTGTAGGCAGTGCTGTGAGCTATCCAAAAGGAACTTACTGCCCAATATTCCCTTGTTATCGTCTCAGAAAAAGCCTAGAAAACAAACTTGCACTCCTCAGACTTCCCTGTAGCTAAGAAGCCCATGGGCACCCATTCTGACCAGTGAGATAAAAGCAGGTAGCAAAGGTGGGGGTCCTGGAGGAGCCCCTTAAAGGAGGTAGCTTGCCTGCTGTGCCCTACAGCCTCTTGTCCTCCACTTTCTGTCTCCTTCCTGCTGCACAGAGATGGCAGGATCTGCAGCCGCCAGGACGAGGCCCCAGCACAAGTCTGAAGATGGTGGAGCAAGAGCAGAAAAGGAGCCTGGGTGTTTGGGGTCATCATGACCTGCGGTTCCTGCCCTGCTGCCCACCCCGGAACTCACTGACGCATGTAATAAATTGTCTCCTTACTTACTCTAGCCCCCACCAGTCCCATTTCTTCTTGCTGGCAGCCTGGCACCATCCTTGAAAGATACAGAACATGAAAGGTGTTCACAAACAATGCTTCACCTCCTCAAGGTCACCCCAACCTTACAGCATAGATGCAGAGTAAGAGATAATTTCCTTAGTTTAAAAGTGGCCACTGAAACATGTAACCCAGGGGAGCCATGTTTCTGATTGCTGCAAAAGGCTCCCCAAAGGATCAGTGTGTTGACGGAACCAGATAATGACTCTTGGAAAACTGTACTAAAACCAGCCACTGTTCTGACCTCAGCCATATTATCACCACTGCACTGGCTAAAAGATCTAGTCTGGTCAAAGGCACAGGCCAGGCAGCTGAAAGCACAATTGTACAGAAGAAGGGCTCAGTCAATGTCAGGGGCTTTCTAAAGAAGATGTTATCCCAAAGGCTATGATCTCAGCAGTCATTTATAACCAGCTGAGAGTCTGTGTACCTGGGGTGGAGGTGGGGTGGGGTGGGGTAATTAGCCTCCCTTACTGCTTTGACTTCCTTCCCTCTCCTTTAAGTGTTTATGCTGACACTTCTGGACTCATAGGGAAGAGAAAGTATTAGCCGTCCTGACATCCCCTACACCCCAACAGAGTATCTGGCAGCAGGCGCCACTGGTCTTCACCACACCTACCCCCACCACACCCTTCCTATTCAGTGAGAAGTTGAACCTCTTCCAGTTACTGAGTGATACCCTTCTGGCTACCTTTTACAGGTCTGCCGACTGTCCTGCCCACACATATCCCAAGGCTGGTAGTAAAAAGCGAAATGGGAAAGCAGCAGGAAAGACAGATGGGTCAAAGGGGTGATGTTTTATTTTTAAGGATATGTCTGCAGGCTAACAGCAATAATTGGGCAGAGAGAGGGAGACACGGAAGGTTCAGAAGAGACGGGAGAGAAATAAAGGGACAAGGCCCTCGAGAAGGTGAGAGGCGATGGAGGGGAATCCAGGCACAACCAGAGGGTGGTTTGGGCTGGGGAGGAGCACTCCCTCTCCTCAAACAGCAGAGGACAGACCCTAAGCCAGTGGGCTTGTATACTTGTATTTTTTCAGTAATGTAGAGAGTGAACCCCTGAGCTGAGAACAGCAGTGGAGGCGAGGCTGAGGAAGGGTGAGAAGGAAGGGCAAGTTTGACCCATCCCGGCTCTTCCTCTTTTCCTTTTCTCCTCCCTGGGCCGGGCCTGAACATGGCCTCCCAGCGGGCTTTCAATGAATGGTATAATGACCTCCTTAGCTAGATTATGAAATCTGATCAATCTATCAAACTGTCTTAATTATATGGTACCAACTCACGCAGAGAATGGGCATGGAGTCATTTTCTCACATTATAAAAGTAAATTTCTCTAATTTCTCCCCTATATCTCAACATCACTGAAGTCAATATGAAGCCGCCTTGACTCTGACATACGGTGATTGAGAAAAGCAAAGATTCAGTAAGTAGGTCTGTGGTCTCTGGATATCCTTTGGTACTTCAACGCTTCTATAAGACTTGCAGGAGAAACATGGATCTCATCCCAAGATGACTGCAACTTTACCTTGGTCAACCTCCATTCATTCTAAACAATGACTTTAATAGAGATGGCCTAAGATATGGGAACAGGCATGTAAAGGGTTGGGGAGACACTGCAGGGGGGTGGGAAGTAAAACTCTTCTCTAGTTTAGAGTCTATAAAATTCTCCAGGAATGCCTCCTGGGTTGCTTCCAGGAATCCCACACCAGACAGGGAAGCAGAGGGGATAAGCAGGAATTGTGTGTCTTTCCCCTGGAGTCAAGAATGGGGAAGGGGTCCATGCTGGTCCTGGAGCCCCATAGTTCTTGGCTTCAATGTAACCCAGAAAGTAGGCAACAAGGCCTACAGTTGTGTGTGCAGAGTTGAGAAGAAACTATGCAACAGAGTCCAGGACTCTCTCCTTCCCTGCTACTTCAGTGGCTCGCCACAGTCCCCACCCTCTGTCCCTCTTATTCATGCGTTGCTCATTGGTGTCCATCCTCCAAGTTCTCCCAGTCAGACCTTCTATAGCTTCTTCCTTTTCCTCCGAGTGATCCTAGGAGAAAAATCTATTTTAATAAATAACTCCTTAATTCTCAATGCAAGTTTCAAATATTTGACCATGCCTCTTCTCCTGTTAAGGTGACCAAACTTGTAGCATTAGAGATTTAGAGTTTTGATCCTTTTGTAGTTCATAGGCGTGATGACTGCGTTTTCACATGTGTGAGTGAGATATGCCTCCCTCAAATCTTGTGATAAATTAGCACATTACCCATCTGTGGTGAAAAAAAAAAAGACAGAAAGGAATTTGGAGTTTTCCTGGAAGTGAAGACTTATGGGAGTGTCTTTACAAAGCAGTGACTTTAACATTACGGAATTTTACACGGATGAGAAGATTGCCATTATTGAGGAACTGAGATTAAAGAGCTGACGTTTTCTTATGATGGGAAAAGGGATAGGTGATTTTGCTATCTGTATTCAGCCTCTTCCTACTAAAATATAAAATCTCGTATCAGAGCATTTGTAGAGTTTGAAAGCTCTGGTTGTCCAAAGTATGGGGCTCAGTGGCTTTTGAAAAAAAAAAGCACACATTTATTTTTAAAGAAAACATAGAAAGAGGACTATTGGAATGTAGCGAGAAAATTTACGTAGGTTGATCTGACATCCTAGTTCACTAGATGGCGGGACGCTAATCCTTCCAGCTGGGGTGGTGGGAGAGAATTCTAAGATATTTAAATGTATAGAAAGAAATAAAACAAAGAGAAGACAAAGTGGAGAGAAAACAACAGAGGATGCTGAGACCTCAAACCTATAAGCTGTTGGGCTGCAATTTTCTCTACCAATGGGCATCTTACCTCCATCCCTAGTAAACATTCACCTTCGTTCATCTCTGGCTGTCCTGTGATTTCCAGGGAACTGTGGTTAGAGTCCTAGCAAACTTTGTCTGGTGGTCTTCAACCAGGTGCACATTGAGAACCCTGCCAGGAATCCCATTTGCACCACTGACTTTAGACTTCTGAATGACAGATTTAAGAAAGAAAGTGATTTTGTTATCAAGCATCCTAAAAAGATCTGAAGCTATGTTCCGTCCCACCTGTGAGCTCATTAATCTCTGCGTTCCTTGGGAGCTGTACAGAGAGCTACTCGGTGGAGACCCCTACTAGCTGCCCCACAGCAGTGCCCTGGGCCGGGGCACACTGGCCTGCAAGGACTGGAGTGCCCAGCAGGGGCAGGGGGTAGGCAACAGGGGCTTGAGCTAATCAAAGTACAGGCTTGTTTAAAATGTATTGATGTGTTGTTAAATGTTGCTGCTTTTCCCAGTATGATGGCTGTTTGCTTATTGATTTTTTTCAAAAAAGCTTTCAATATTGTGGTTTGTTTATTATGAAGGTTTGAGTTGTCGAAAGTTGACCTCAAAATTGAAGTAATTAACTGGTTTTAGTTTGCTCTGTTTAATTGATGTTGAAGGGTAGAAAAAATGAGGGGTGTGTGTATAATATTCTAGTTAGTTGAACATTGTTTTTGGCTTTTAGAGGTTTCTGGTTACTCAACAATAACTTTTAAAATGTTGGCTCTGCTCTGATTATTAGCTTTATAATGATTACTTTGCCATTATGCCTAATCAACAGCTGTGCAGAAACTCATTCGAATCATATTTTTCCTGCCTAGGAATTAGCAGATGAAGCATAATTACTACCAAATAGCTCAAGTCATGATTGTCTGTTTCCTGTCTAATGGCGTCAAAAATGAAAACCTAAAGAAAATGTAAAACTTGTATTTCCACTTTGTAAATAAAGCCTGAACTCTTGGCCTTTTTCCCTTCCTGAAGGGTGAGAATGAGTTGCCCATTTCCCTACCTTGAGATCACCCATTTATGAACCAGGGATACTTAAATAACTGCATTAATTAGATTAAGCTAGATTGATGGAGCTCTTTACAAGGGACCCATGCACTCACTGGGTTATGCAGGATGGCAACATTTATAATGTTTCATGGGAGCATCAAAACTTTGAAGGAGGCCAGGGCTGCTAGTAAGGTCACAGAGAGCCCCGGCTCCAGGGCTGTGGACTGAGGGTGTATACACGGTGTGCGTATCCCTGGCCTCCTAAGATTCCTCCGGGGGCTGGGGCTCCAAAGACCTTAAGCACCATAGACTAAGCCCAGGTCCTTCATGTTAACAGAAAGCTGAAAGGGTCTCACAGGGTCAAGACAGTGGGAGAGCTGGATTTAGAAGCAAGGTTGTCAGACTACCCAGAACCTCCTGTCTCTCAGAAACGCTGCCATTGGTTGGGTGGTTCCTAGCTCTCAGGAAGGCTGAGGAGGGTAGATTGCCTGTGCTCAGGAGTTCAAGACCAGCCTGAGCAAGAACGAGACCCCATCTCTACTAAAAACATAAAAACTAGGTGAGCATTGTGGTGGGTGCCTGGAGTCCCAGCGACTGGGGAGTCTGAGGCAAAAGGATCACTTGAGCTAAGAACTGCTGTAAGCTATGATGATACCACGGCATTCCACCCAGGGCAACAGGGTAAGACCGTGTCTTAAAAAACAAAAAGTTACCACTTCCCCTAATCTTACACCACTGTTAGCACCCCCTCCTAAAGCCTCAGTATTCCTCAGGTCACCACCCTTTGATACCTGCTCTGAAAAGTTGGGGAGAGGGTGTGATGTGTAGTGAAACCCAAAGAGAAAACGGGCCCTCTTGACGTCAAACAATGAGTGAGAGGTGAAAGATGTTTGCTGACTTCCCTGGTACCACCCGTGCTGGGCACGGTGAGGAAGCTATGAGCTGTGGCTTGTAAAAACCTCAGTTCCACAACGAAACGGCAAGTGTGCACCACCACTGAGAACCAACCATGTGATTGAGCACTGGTCTTTAGATCTAAACACTTTTATGATCCCAAAGAATATCATAATGACAACAAATCACAGTGTGAATAGCTGTTGAAAATACACTCCACACAACTTTGTGTAATGTCTTTAGGTTTCAGATATTATTGATGATAATGAAATAATCTTACAACACTGGAATAAATGTGAGAAGAAGAGGGGAGCGCCTGCCACTGCAGGGGAACCCGAGGTTTGAGCCCCTCTATGGAACAGCCCAGCCCTCTCTCCCTCAGTGAACGCCTCTACTTCAATCACAGCGCACAGCCTACTATGTGCACAGAAGGACACAGACGGCGCTCATACACGCACACATACCGATGCCGCCAAATCACGGCACATGCTATTCCACCTTCAGGCAATGGTCTTTCAGTTTCTCTCCAACTTATTTCAAATAACTAATCAAAATTCTCCACTACATAGGAAGTTTCCCAAACATGCCTTGCCTGGTTCTCATCACACCAGCTGCCTTGCAGACGGTACAAGGAGACCATTCATGAGACGAGATTGTGAGTCCCCCAGGGATTCCCAGAAATAACTGCTATGATGCAGTGGTTGTGGAATAAGTCACCCAAAACTTAGAGGCTGAAAATGACAATAATTATTTATTATCTCCCACAGTTCCTACAGGTCAGGGATTCAAGTGAGGCACAGCAAGGCTGACTGGGCTCTGCTCAGTGTGCAGGGCCTGGGCTGGGAGACTCAAAAGGGGGAGCAGGGACCCTCTGAAGCCTCGTTCAACCTGGTGATTGGTGCTGGCTCTGGGCTCGGGGCCCAGCTGAGGCTGTCAGGGGAACATCCACATGACGCCTCTCCATGTGGTCTGAGCTTCCCCACAACATGGCTCCCAGAGTACATGTCCTGGAGAGAGCCAGGAGGAAGCCAAATTGCTGTTATGACCCACCTGGAGTCACTTCTGCTGTGTTCTTCAGCTTCAAGGGGAGGAAGCATCAGCCCTAGATTTTTTTTTTTTCTGTAACACCTACTTTATTCCAAAGAAAACAGGTCCATCATCCGGTACCCCAGTCTCTCATGTGAAACTCAGTCTCTGGAAACTAGGTCTTGTAGAAACTTCTACAAACTCAAACCAGGAGTGTTCTGCAGGCTGCACTTTAAGGACACAATATAACACCAGATCCATCGGAGCCCCGACCCAGGAGCCACAGAGACCATGACAGGCAGGAGGATGATGGCAGGAGCTCTCCAAGGCCCAGGTCTCCATGGGGTCACATCACCTTATACTGCAAGGGACATGTAAGGGGTGGTCCTACTTTAACCTGGCAGGGCAGGGAAGCAAGCAGCAGGGAAATAGGTTTTTTGCCATAGGCTTGGGAAAATTGAGTTACTACTCAATTTTGCATTTGTGTGTATCCTTACACCCCTGCACCTATTCTATTCTTTAGCCCATGAGATCCGTTGTACACACTTACTTACGTTACAATAATGCACAATTCTCAGAGCCTTTCCCTGTCCTGACTCACCCCCTGGAGCTTCAGCTCACATTTCCCACTCCTTGGTAGAGCCGCTCTCCTCCCAAGGGCTGCTTCCTGCTCTGCTCCCCAGCCTCAGAGCTCCCCAGGCTCCTGGAGTTCAAGGTACCATTTTGGTAACACTTAAATGCTTACATTCCTCCCAATCAATGATAATTAATATCAAGTATCAGTGGGGTATCATTTGAATATTCCCTTCTCTGATGTTCTTTTATATATCTAATATTTAAGTGTAAACTTCAAATTATATCTAAAAGTGCATATTGACTTACTGTAACTACACACTTAAGATGCAGTAAACACCCTCAGAAGAGCTTGCCAAAATGCTACTTCTAAGCCTATTAAGGAGCTTTAATATTTTATTTTGGATTATGCAGATAAAATTTATAAACAAGGTTGTTAAAAAATAATGGGGATGAAAAGACTTTCTACTTTTTTCTTTATATCTGGGTAGAAGGAATAAAATGCAATGCATCTGATTTTCCACCCTGCTGGATAAAGACTAGGCCATTCCAAACCTTTGTTCTCTCCAGACTGATGCAGAGGAAATGCCTCCTAATTCCACACAGCTTCTTGACAATAACCAGCATCTACCTGGTCACTACACAAACATCATCTCATTGAATTTCACAATGATCCTGAGTCATTATCAACATCTTGAAAAACTAGCTAAAAAGTGACACCATTTAGTTTGCACTCGTATCTGCTTAATACTGCACGTGGGACCACTCCACACACCCTCTCTCCTGCTGCCGTGATAGGACTGGTGCAAGGGCTTGGTCAGGCGGGGTCAGCAGCACACTGACCAAGCAGGCAGCTCTCCCCTGCCGTAGTACTCATATAAAATTCTCACTGGGAATAAGATCAGAGTTCAAATCCCAGCTCTTCCTGTTTCTGCAACCTTGAACAATTCATTCTTCCCAAATCTCATTTTCTTCTAAGTTCTTTAATATAATGTAGTTACTAAGCATTGACTGTGCACCAGATATTTTGGATTATGCCATTTAATTCTACAAACACCTTATAAATTAGAATCTAGTTTTCATGCCATTTTATAGAGGAGGAAGCGAAGGCTTGGGGTGATTAGGCGGCATGCCCAACATCACAGAGCTACTGACAGGACGGGATCTCAAAAGATGTCTGCCTGACTCCAGGGCTTCCACTCCCCGCCACCAGGCCTAACTGTCCCTAGTAATCCTTTCCTGAGCCATTTTGTTGTTCAGACAAACTAGATGAGACATATGCAAACATTTTGCAAATGTTAAGCATGAAACAAACATTACCTATTATGATTCTGATTATACAAAAACCACTTGAAGACGGTATTGACTTTCTGGGATAAATGTCCACGTAAACAGCGGAATCTGAAGTTCTGGAGTCGGCCCCCCAGTGCTCTCTGGAACCAAGGCAGGCAGCCAGAAGGCTGTTTGATTAGGTGTCCCACTTAGCAATGTCCATTTTGTTCCATTCGAGAAAAAGTAAATCATTGTTAAAACATCTTTCTAAACTGCTTTAATTATGGATTAGCATTGTCAATCTTAATAAAATTATGCCTCGTATTTGATGTTTATACTGTATATACGGCAAAGTGCTCAAAGGTAATTACTTTTATTTCCCAAGCACGTCATTAAAAAAAAAAAACTTCTATTCACAGCTTGATCCCTTTAACTCTATTCTTAGACTCATTTCTAATCTGCCTCTGTCTAAAGCTAAATCATGGCTCCGTGATATTGGCAGCTGAAATGTGACGTGAGTGACACGGTCATTGATTTTATATTTCTAGTATACTTTAAACAAAAACAGTGAAGGTCTAGGATTAAACATACATGTTTACTTCCAAATAATCTGTTTTTATTATTACAGTGAGATGATTTTTTTCAAAGTAAGTCGTCTTCAAGGTCCCTGATCCTAAGGAATGCTCTTAATTGATAGAAAACAGCTCTTTCAGATTTTCTTGTGAACTTATATAAAAGGTAGCACTTATTTAGGTAGACAAAGCCTACTCCATATAAAATTAGCCTACACTAGAGAACCCTGGTTCCTCAAAATAGTAACTGGAATTTTGGTTAAGAAGAAAATATGGCAGAGGAGGAATATTGTGGGAGCTCCTTGACTACACATGCTGGGAAAGTGATACCTAACGTCACAGTACGGTTGTCCTTTGGTATCCACAAGAGGAGCTGGTTCCAGGACCTCCGCAGATACCAGGATCCATGGGTGCTCTGCCTCTGATATAAACAAGTAGAGCCTTTGCATACCCTGCATACTTTAAATCAACTCAGTAATATGCATAGTAAATTCTATGTAAACAACTGTTGCACTGTATTCTTAGATTTATATTATTTTATCATTTTGTTATTTTTTATTAGGGTTTTTCCTGAATATTTTCAATCTGAGTTTTGTTGAAGCAGTGGAGGCAGAACCCAAGGATATAGAGGACCAACCGCATAACTCCACAAACTAAAGGCTCCGAAAAATCCTGAAGTAATGAGGCTCACTGCGCATTTCCCAAACTTAACTTCACCACAAAAGCCTTTTTCCAAATAACAATAACATCCCACAGAACTCAAGCTCTGTGAGAGTTTGCCAAAGGCTCATACAATTGGTCCTGAAATAAAAATGACGGAGGCACGTGACCAAACCACTTGGACTTCCCAAGACGTGCCATGCTGAGAAAATGACAGCTGTCTAAGAATGCTATTTTTCACATGGCGATTACAGTTGTGCTTCACTTAACGACAGGGATAATGACTTGTCATTGTGCGTTATGCTGCTGCCTTCTGATTTCAAGACTGTTCTTTTTTAAGCACCGAAGGAGTCAAGAAGAGCTTCATCTTTCTCTGCTGCACGCCTTTGAATGAAATAATTTGTCCTGCAAAATTTGGATTCAGTCCAAAGGCCACACTTAAGGACCTAGAAGGCCGTATGTGGCCTTCAGGCTGCAGACTCCCCACCCCTGGTTGCTCCAGGTCTTTGAAACCTGTACAGCCCACAACTATATGAATACTGTAGGCAACTGGAACACAATGGCAAGTATTTATATATCTGAGGATATCTAGACATAGAAAGTATACAGTAAAAATAGGGCATTATAATTGCACCATCATATATGCTGTCCCTTACTGATCAAAATATTGTTACGCAGTGCACGAGTGTACTCTAAAAGGTATTTGTTAGCCAGGCACTGTTGTAAGCACCTGTAGTCCCAGCTATTCGGGAGGCTGAGGTAGGAGGATCACTTGAGCCCAAGAATTTGGGATTGCTGTGAGCTAGGCTGATGCCACTGCACTCTAGCCTAGGCAACAAAGTGAGACTCTGTTTCAAATAAATGAATATATATAATTAATTAATTAATAAGAAATAAAAGGTATTTGGTGACACAGAGTAGCCTATTCATTTAGGAAATAAGAAAAGTAACAAAACACTCTGAAAATTGTACACATTTAGTGTTTATTTATGCCATATCCAGTTCCACAAAGAACTATGCCATAAGTTACAGCGTAAGTGTAAATGTCAAAATATGAACAGGTAATCAGACAACGAATAAATTGAGTTAGAGCACAAAAGCCATATTAAAGTAGAAACTTAAATGTAAAGTAAAAAGAAGGGGCAACTTAGATGTTATAATTACACTTTAAATGGAGTTCTGAGCTCCCTGGCAACCAAAGCAGAAAGGGAGATATAGCAGTCAAGAAAGTTAGCATGATGAAAAAGAAGAAAGCTTTGACAGGTCAGGAAAACACGGCTTTTTTGGACTGAATCCTGAAAGAAATCATTTGAAAGGGAGAATTTCATAGGAGACATAATGCCTTCCACCTTTTTCCATACGCTGTAACAGTTTCGTGTAGTTAATTCTTATAGTATTGCCAATGATAAAGCTGAGAGCCAAATAGAAAACTTTACAAAGTTAATGGATTCTATTTGTCTTTGGCTGATTCAGGAAGACAAGTCACAAATCTAATTAAGTCATGATAATCCTAAGAAAAATTAACTTTTCTTAATCATACCCTTCATTTTACAGATAAGAAAATAAAGACCTAGCTAGCAAGTACTAACACTGTGTACTGTCACTGGCAGTTAAGGGCAACTTTTTATGTCAATGGGTGGGACAAATGGGACAGAGGGGGTAACACTGCTCTGTTCAATCTACTGGACCAGTGGAGTCAGTAAATGGTTATCTTTGAATCCTAGAGCTGGAGAAAGTGGTTCAGAGGCATAGGTCAGTCAGGGTCTGACCAAGTGAACAAACCATTCTGAATTTTTAAAACAAGGTAAGTTTAATATTTAAAAAAATGGTTACACAAGAAGAGCTAAGAACCCCCAGGAAATGGTGAGGCACCCAAGAGGCTGGTAACAGCAGGAAGGAGGGCATGGCCTGATAGGAGTGGGGTGGGGGGTAGGTTCACCTGCAGAAGCTGGATCCACAGCGGACCTCAGTGGGAGCCGGGAAGGGGCTGCTGTTGCCCCCAGTCTGGCTTCTCCTGTCATCCCCCTTTCCATCTCCCACTGGCTAAGCTCTGCCAGAATTCCACCGACAGGGAAGTGCACCCTCAGGGATCAGCCTTTCAGTGGCACAGGGCAGACTGGAGCAAAGTAGCGGAAGAGCTCTAAAGGCCAGAACACTCGGGACAGCTCAGGTGCCAACGGCATGAAAGGGAAACTTCGGCCTTGGAGTAGCTGGAGCAGGTGGGCCTCAGGAGGTAAACCACAGGCTACGGGCTCATCCTCTAAGTCCCAGGCCATCTCTTCTTACCAGCCAAGTCCCTTAAATGTAAGTGAAGTCCGTCAGGTATGATGAACGTTGTGGGTCTTGTGACTTGTCTTCTGCAGAATAGATCTTGCTGCAGGAGTTGAGAGTGTTCTAACAATAGTAAGTAGGGGCTAAAGAAAGACGGCAGGCTCACAGGAATATCTGAGAGCTTTGCCTCATGAATCTCTAATAGAGCACAGGCAGGCAGTGAGGAGTTGCATTCAAACAACAGAGTGGTGGGTGGAAGGCAGCCTGGGTGAGTCCAGGCGCATTCTTTGTTTTGCTTGTTTGTCTGTTTTTTTGAGACAGCATCTCACTCTATTGCCCAGGCTGAAGTGCAGTAGTGTCATCATAGCTCACTGCAACCTCAAACTCCTGTTCAGGGGTTCAAGCAATCTTTCTGCCTCAGCCTCCCGAGTAGCTGGTACTACAGGCACCTGCCACCACACTGGGCTACTTTTTGTATTTTTAATAGAGACAGGGATCTCACTATGTTGCTCAGACTGGTCTTGAACTCCTGAGCTCAAGTAATCTTCCTGCCTTAGCCTCCCAAAGTGCGAGGATTATAGGAGTGAGCCACTGCACCTGGCCCAGGTGAACTCTTCAAGTGAGCCTCCCAGAGTCTAGTACTCAGAAAGATGACAGCACCCAGAAAACTGGAAAACTGCCGCGCCACAAACGCACATGCACCATGTCTCCAGCTGTAAGCTTGCTTCAAAACACCCTAAGGCTGAGATGTGTATGGGGGATCCCCCTGAAAGAGGAGGTGAAAAACTAGAACTGCCACAAACAGGATCTGATGTCAAGGAGAGTCTGAGAAGAGAAAAATATGACTTCTTTCTGGGAAAAATAGATTTGGGGATGGATGGGTATAAAACATTTTGGAGAGGATCTGCATCTTGAGTGGTTTTGACCTACAAAGATGTGAAAAGGTAATTCCTGGTGGAGGGCACAGCAAAAGGAAAGGGACAGCCTCCCCAAAGCAGGAGACTTAAACAGCAGTGTCAAGGAATCATTTATTGAAGCAAAGGATGCAGAAAGGCAAAGAGTGGGAAAGAAAAGCCAAAACAAAGATTAAAATTATACGTGTATCCCAAAGGGCCTTTACATTCATGGTTGGGTAAATCTACAATGAAAATTGTTGGGAAGAATTTGGATATTGGGGTATAGTGAAAACATTTTAAGGCATATGTTTTGGAAGACAGTTATTTCACCCCAATTGACGTTAGAAGGATCACAACCCTGCAGCCCTCCACCCAGGTGTACATAGAACATTCCAGAAAGAGGTATCGACAACCAATTCTTCCTTATAATAAAAAGAAAGCAAAGAGCACATTGCCTATTTCAAGTTAAAATAATGGAGTGTAAAAAATGTTTCACCTTATGAAATTATTTCATCTTATGAAATTATTTCATGCTATATGATTTTCTGCCAATGGGAGGATTTGGCTGATACACCAGCCTACTGACAAATATATTCTAACTCCAACAACCTATTTAAGAAAAATACATGAGTTGAAAAGGAAATTCATTCAGCTGACATCACTGGATTCTAATTTCAGATCTTCATGGCCTCACTAAATATTTCTCAGGATATTTATGGTTCAGCGATCATATCAAAGTGAAAGTTATCAATCTGTTGTACAAGCCACAAGAAATTTACTTAGAAATTGTTATAAAGCGAGAACTTAAATATGGAAGTTTAAGTCACTGATTGTCTTATTTTCCCACGCATCTACCATTTTATATTGATGAGCTTCAGATGGCTTAGTTCATGGGTAGAGATCAAATATAATGGAAGGGGAATTTATTTTTTGTTTTCAG
Organism: Loris lydekkerianus; assembly: GCA_963574355.1. Taxonomy (NCBI): domain Eukaryota; kingdom Metazoa; phylum Chordata; class Mammalia; order Primates; family Lorisidae; genus Loris; species Loris lydekkerianus. The sequence goes on along the minus strand of CAUYPK010037483.1, from coordinate 21,463 downwards.
AAAAGCATACAAAAATAGTTGGCTTGTCACATTATTACCTAAACCATTAATAATGGGTTACCAAAAGTGGCCCTAAACTAAAAGTTTTATTTCCTCAGAAGAATCTCATATTCATATCACATTCTAGATCATATTCCTGGTCCTGATTCTCCGTCATTTTCCTTAGAATTGGCCTCTAATACATCAGGAGTTGTCAAGAAGAAGACAAGTGCCTCCTGCCAGTCAGTGAGGGAGTGAGATGCCTGCCCGCCCTTGTTTACTAGATTTGGATTCACAAGCCTTGGGTTCCAGGTTTAGTACTGCCACTAATTTGCACCATGATTCAGGTGTCTCAACCCATCTTTATCTGTGAAAAGGGATAACATTAACATTGACCCATCTCACAGAAATGTAGTAAGGAGAGAAAAAAAAAATGCATGTGGTAGTTCTTTGAAAAGTGGAAAGACCAAGTATAAACAGGTATTATTCTTTTCATAAGGGTCTGAAATTAATCTTTTGTTTCTAACTGCAAGCTTGGAAGAAAACTTTTCATTCCCTTTTGCTCCTAAGTTAAACAAAAGATACAAATCATTTCACTTAGACTTTGCTCCTACTTGAAGCATTTGGCTTACAGAAGCCTTTTGTCAGCCAGCTGCCAACTCACACAGTTGAGAGGGGGAATCTGAACTCCACTCCAAGTCATGGGCATGGAGATGGGAAGAACAGGAAATGTCACTGCAACTTTCCGGGTTTCCAGGGGGGAGCTGAGCAGGACCAAATACAAAGATAACTACAATCACGCAAGCTGGTGGACTCCTACGAAGAACCAGGTTCAGTTTAAAATTGGATTGCAAAAAAATAAAATAAAATAAAACAATAATAAAAAAATAAAGTTGGATGGCAGAAATTTTTCAGAAATTGGATAGCAGAGTTGAAACTATTGAGGTAGAAATGACAAATTTTGCCCTAATCACAAGAGACGGCACACACCAGTGAGGTGGCTCACACCTGTAATCCTAGCACTTTGGAAGGCTGAGGTGGGAGGATCACATGGGGCCAGGAATTTGAGATTGCAGGAAGCTATGATGACCCCACTGCACTCTAGCCCCAGTGACAGAGCAAGAGTCTGTCTCAAAAAAAACCCCCCAAAAAACAAAATGACATGTGAAAGGTCTTCCCACCTTGGGGACTAGTCTCCATGAAGTTTCCTCTGTCTGAAAGACTACCTTCTGCTTAACCTTATTATCTATTCTAAAAAAGGTCTTGGAAGACAGTTTCTCAGCCAAACTACCCTCCCAATCCAGATCCTGCGCAGTGTAAAAATTCATAGCATCCTGCACTTCTCCATCCCAGCATTGATCATTGGAACTATCAACTCACTATTTTAACTGCTTAAATGTTGTTCTTTTTCTGTTCTCTCTAGCTTCTGTCTAAGCTACCTGAGAACAGAGAATAGTGTGATTTGATAATATCCCCAGAGTGGAGCAGAATACCCAGCTTAGAGTGAACCTTCATGAAATATTTATTGAATGAAGGTCGATGTTAATATATGAAAAGAATGCCAAAGCAGATCATCTCCACTCAAAAATCATTTCTAGGTAGGTATATTTGTTCAAATACACGTTATTTGCAATAAAAACTTTAATTTACTGTTGCTCAGAAAGGACCTACTGCAAGTGGAGGGAAATCATAAAAGGAGAGGGGTTAATACATCAATTATAATAACAACTTAGTAGTAAAAGATGCTGCCCATCTTGAGTAAGGGTCTTTATGGACTGGGTAGTTCACCAAGTTCCAGCTGCCCATGTCTAGATGTTTTGATGAAAGGCCATAAAAAAGGCAGAGGTATCACTTCTCAAGCTTGAAAGCACCAACCGCAGTCAGCAGACATCAGGGAGAAAATTTCCAGACTGGTGTCCTGTGCTGGAACAGAAGATTGCAGGACGAAGCTGCTCAGTCTTTCTGAAACCCACGGGACAGCTCCCATGGACACAGATAAAACAGCAGCCAGTTTTGTCAGGTTCTGTTTACTTTCTTCTGTTCTAGGAAGTTGAAAAGTATGGCTAATTTGGAATTCATTCCTGTGAGGGTAAATAAATCAGGAAGAGAAATTTTTCAGAAAATAACATCCAAGCACTACAGCAAGATAAAGCAGTTAGAGTTCTTAATCTTTACCAAGTCCTCCTCAAAGAGACTATGCTTTTTTGGATAAAGGTTAATCCCTTCCCACCATCTGGGTTTTTTTTTTTTTTTTTTTTTTTTTTTTTGCCTCTTGCACTCATTTAACACAATCTGATGCAATTTTTAAATAAATGAGGTTTCATTTTAAGTTGTACACAGGGATCATTCTATGGAACATAAAATTAAATCCCATCTTCCTCACTAAGTAGCTTGAATTTATGACCTTCTGGGAGCTAAATCCACACCTTTGTTTGTGTGTTGAAACTAAAGACAAGACTCAGGGTGCTGAGTAATGACGATCACATCTTTTATGGGGCTTTTAAAGCTATAGGGTTTCTTTTCTTTCCTTCACAGGGTTGTACACAATAAATTACACTGCAAATAAAAATGAATTAAGTGTAACTGAGAGATCAGAGAAGAAATAAAGAGGCACCAGTGTCTGCAGGGGGTCTTTAAGGGATGATGCTTTGGGACTATCAATTTGGAAAGAAAATATAAATAAATAAAAATCCATTTCCTACTCATTTTGCAGACCTTAACCTTTTGTTTTCATATAAGTAACTCTGTCTGATGTTTTATTTTATATAAGGTCTATGTTGTTCCTCTATCATGTCCTAATATTCAGCAAACAAATTCTAACTACTTAGCAGAAAGAAACAAAACAATTGAGATGCTGCACATTTAGTAATTTCAGAGTAACAATAAACCGGGCATTTTCTCTTGTGGATCATCAGCCAAGCAACACCCCCTCACTTTTACCAACAGTCTTACTACTTCCGGCAGAAATCCTTTAAAAAATCGGGTACTATAAACCCAAAGAGGTCTTTTTATTTTTTCAATTTCACATTCGAAGCCCATCTCAAGCTATGAACTGCCTTCACCCCCGAGAAATTGTTTGAAATTCAGTAATTTTATTTTTCCTTTGGGAAATAAGAACAAGTCATCATCAAAGAGGAAATTGCCGTTTGTTTTCCCCTGTGGAATTTCTCCTTTACTCCATGTAGCAGAAGCTGGGAGTGCAGACCTGGGTGTACTCCATGCTGGGGAGGAGTTGGGAAGTGTTTTTTTTCTGTTATGATGAGCATCTAACAGAATTCCTTCATCATAGAAAATGCTGAATTGTAAATTTAGCTAAAGAATGGGTGAATGAAATAAAATCATACAATTTTCACAGTATTAAAATGAATCATTTTCGTATCATTGTCAAGCCCATTGTCAATCAGGCTTTGCAAAATACATTCAGTGCCTTCCTACAGAGAAACAATCATGGCACAGAGAATGTGGCTTTAGAAAAGCTTAGGGAAAAAGGCCCTGTGCTCAAGTAAACTTTCCATAAAGCATCTTGTCTGGGCAGCACTTAGAAGCTTCTCCATGAGGAGAAAGGATCATTTTGCAGTGTTAGGCAAAGAGTGTTCACAGCAACAGACATTAGAAATATTTTCATTTAGGTTGGGCACTGATGTGCCTCAGTCAAATCATCGTCACCAACCTTCCTGGTCCATTACTGTGTTAAGAAGACAGTGTAGCTGACTCTGTAAGAAATCTGCTTTTATCTGACTCACTCACAGTTAAACCTTGTTATGTCTATTTTTCCTTTGCTCTTACTTTCCCCCACCCCCTTCTCAATGACTATGGAATTTTCCCCTTGGTTTCTCTTCAAGGGGTCCTGCGTTTAAGTGGTGAGGGAATAATTTTCTATTTCAGTCTGCCTTAGTGAAAGTGGCCAGCTCCTAGACTCTCCCTGATGGGGTTTTAAGGAGCTGCTTAACTCCAGCGCTGAGCAGGTGTGCGGGTCAGCCACCCGCGGCAGCCGCCGTCCCTCCGGTGTGCGCTAAAGTGCTTCCCCAAGGGATGGTGACAGCAGGCAGGTAAATTCTTCCCCCTGCGCCAAGTGAGGGCGCAGACTTCCTTTAAACTTTGCAAACAAGAATAACCTTAACTGGGTCCCCTTACACAGAAATCAGGGCTTAGGAACCTTGCCAACCACTTAAAACTCCCGATATTGACGCCCGGGAGGGGCCTCCTTCCACAGTCGCGACGAGTGGGGGCTTGTCGGATGCGCCCCCCTCTACTCTTCTTGGTCAGCTCAGGTCATCTTGACAGGGCTCCTCCTCCTCCCTCTGGGGCTACTTCTGTGTCCCGACAAGAGCAGCTTAAAGGATTCTCTACCTGTTCTGGAGATTTCCTGGGAATCCCGACTTCCCAACTCCCCAACGCCTAAACCCTGGGACGTCAGTGGGGCCGCGCTCGTCATTAGCGGCCATCATCTATTTTTACCCAGAGAGATCACAAGAGATGGCAAGCGAATCCCAGGCGTAAGTCAACTTAAACAGCATTCCCGGGGAAATCCAATCACTTAAAACCCAGACACCTACGAGAGCGGGAGCCCCGCCTGCCTGGCCGGGAAGAGCGCGAAGGCTGAATTAACCAGACCGGGGCCCGGGGCTGAGCGCGGAGCACCAACCCCCCAGGCCCGGAGAGCGGCGCGGCGGGGGAGGACGAGCGCGGCGGGCCGGGCCACGATGCCCACGGCCGCCCCACGCCGGCCGCCGCCGCCACTGAGGGCGGTTCCGGACGCCTCGCGCCGGGCCCGGGCGGCCGTGCGCGCCAGGTTGAGGTCAGACGCTCCGGAGGCTGCTCGGGCTGCGAGAAGCGGCCGCCCCCCGCAGCCTCGGCGCGCCTCGGGCTCCTCCTCCCGCCCCAGCGCGGCCCAGTGAGGGCTGCTCCGGCCGCAGGTAGCGGAGGCGCGGGAGGCGGCGCGCGCGAGTCCGGAGCGGAGCGCCGGGGAGGGGCCGACCGACACGCGGACGGACGGACCCCCCGGCCTCGCGTCCCGGAGAGCGGGCCATGTGGGGACCCGGGGTCGCGGCCGACGGCCTGGCGGTGGCGCCGGCGCCGCCGCCCCTGCTGCCGCTGCTGCTGCTGCTGGCGCTGGCGCTGGTGGCGCCCTCGCGGGGCGGCGGGGGCTGCGCGGAGCTGGCGTGCGGCGAGCGGGAGCGCTGCTGCGACGCGACCAACGCTACGGCGGTGCGCTGCTGCAAGCTGCCGCTGCACGCCTTCCTGGACAACGTGGGCTGGTTCGTCCGCAAGCTCTCCGGGCTGCTCATCCTGCTGGTGCTCTTCGCCATCGGCTACTTCCTGCAGCGCATCATCTGCCCCAGCCCACGCAGGTACCCGCGCGGCCAGGCGCGCCCCGGCCAGGCGCGGCCGGGGCCTCCGGGAGGCGGCGGGCCGCTGGCGGGCGCGGGCCAGCCCGACGACGACGACGACGACTCGCCGGCGCTGCTGCGGGACGAGGCGGCGGCCGGCTCCCAGGACTCGCTGCTGGACAGTGGCGGCCGGGGCCGGGGCGGCGGGGCGCGCTCGGCCCCCTGCTGCGCCCCGGAGCACGAGCTGCGCGTGGTGTCGCCCGTCTTCCTGCAGCTGCCCAGCTACGAGGAGGTCAAGTACTTACCCACCTACGAGGAGTCCATGCGGCTGCAGCAGCTGGGCCCCGGGGATGTCGTGCTGCCCGTGTCGGTGCTCGGCCGCCCGCGAGGCGGCAGCGCGGGGGAGCCCGACGGCGGCGAGGGGCGCTTCCCGCTCATCTGAGCGCGCGGGGCTCCCGGGGACCGCGCAGACGGAGCCGGGCTGGGGGCTGGGGGAGGCGCTCAGTCGCCACCAACTGCCTCGGACCCCGTGTGGCACCCCGACCTAACCGCCCGTCACTCCGCGGGTAGGATGGGGTCACCCCTCGTCCTCACGGTCCCCGGGATGCTGTGTTCCCCTGCGTTTCATTCGGTTCAAAGAAACGTTGGGCCGGCGCGGCGGGGCGGCTGCAGTGGACGAGCCCAGCGCAAGTTGGAAGCACGTCCCCGCGCGCTGCCTGCCCAGCTGTGTTCACTAGGAAGTGCCTGCGCCCCGAGTCGAGAGGGCACGTGAGCCTTGGCGCGCGGGAGGAGAGGGGCAGTTTCTTCACGGCCCAGGAGGAAGAAGTGCGGTTCCATTGCATTTCTCCCGCCCGGACAGGTCTCGGCTCCTGGGTTGGGCAGAGAGCCGGGAGCTCCTGGGGACTGGCTGAAACCGGTGACTGCCGCGCGTGGGTCTGGAGAGCAGTGCGGTGGACCCCAAAAACCTTTCGGTGTCTTTCTGGCCAAGCAAAGTCGCATCTCCCAGTCAGGTGGGGGGCACCGCGCGTGGCACACGGCTGGCTGCTGTACTGCTTGGCGGTGCAGCGGTTTGTATCCGAGACCATCATTCCCAAGACAGTACGGTGGGACCTTTGATTTTTCGATAACCGAGAAGGTATTTATATTTATTTGTCTTTTATTTTTCTATGTATGAAACGCAACAGGAGGGTGCTTCAGCGAATCAGTGGCCAAGTTACCGTCTTCGCACTTTTCTGGAGGCCAATACTGGTCGGGAAGATTGCCCACAGTCTGTCATTATTGTCTAAGAAAATGTTGGAAATTGTGTAAAATGAAAAAAGAGGCACGGTCAAACGAGGGAACATGACACAGAAAACTTGAAGGATATCTTATTTTCACTATTTGAAAAAAATATTTTATTTTTAGTACTGTGGCATAATATATAACTTTTTATAACTGTATACATTAGGTGGTCTGGGTCTTAATTGTATCATTCATCACATAGTTGTATGTAAAACTAATTTAGTGTATATATGTACATGCCGTACCATGAAGCATGATGTCATGGACTTTTCATTTGGAATACTTTACACAACATGATACAAAACATAAGAACTTGTGATGTGTAACTTTGGTTTCAAGCCATAAGTGTGCAGTAATGTGCTACAGAAGGATTCAATCAACTTCTTAAAAAAAAAAAAAAAAGTCATTGTATCAGTTCTGCCATTCTGTGAACTGTCCTTTAAAGCAAGATAGAACATTTTTATACATTGTATATAATGTACATATGCACAGCATCTATGTACTGTATGCACATTATATACAGGACAGTTCTGACAGTTTGTGATTATCAGGAAAGGAAAGGAAACATACAAAAGGTTTCTATGACTTGGAAAAGGTGAATCTTACTTCAAGAATTACATAGATCTCATACATGTGTCTAGAACATTATTATTAAGACTGCAAGTCAGACAATCCTGGGATATCTTAAAAGATCTGACTTGTATTAGAAGAAAATCTAAGAAGTTGACTTTAAACTTTTAAGGGCTGAATCAGAAAGTCTGACAGTTCTGAGAAATTTTTGAATGTCTGAAATATAATAAAAGAAAATGGTTTATTTTAAGCGTCTAAAAGCTATTGACCCTGTCATTAAAGAAAATCATTTGAACTGTATTAAAACATAGAAAACCATTAAGACTTTCTCTGTGCAAATTTTATCAGCTATGTGGCTGTGGTTATTATTTGTTTTGTTACATGTGGTTATCATTACTACTCATCTTTCAAACAAACTAGAAGCTTGCTGGGTTTTTAAAAATGATTTATTCTTGGAAGGCACACAGTTGTAGGCATTTCTGAAAATTTATCCATATCTGAAACACTGACCTAAGTATTCAAGGACCTGTACCAGTACATGAAGTACAGTCTAGATGTTGTTTCTATAACATCTTAAAGAAATTTACAGCAAAATTCTATGTTTAAAACACATTTATATGATACAAATCAAATATGTTTCTGTTTTATCAACTATGTGACATTTTTCTCCCTAAAATCTGGAACCAACAAAGTGGTGATTCCCCTTGATCCCAATTACACAATGAGGTTCTACTGAATTTTATAATTACAAGGTTTCACTTTTTTTTCCTTTTTTTTCTTTTTCTTTTTTTTTTTTTTTTTTTTCAGACAGATCCTCAAGCTGTCACCCTGGGTAGAGTGCTATGGCATCACAGCAAGCTCAAACTCTTGGGTTTAAGCGATTCTCTTGCCTCAGCCTCCCAAGTAGCTGGGACTACAGGCACCTGCCACAACACCCAGCTATTTTTTGTTGCAGTTGTCATTGTTGTTTGGCACGCCTGGGCTAGATTCGAACCTGCCAGCTCCGCTGTATGTGGCTGGCTCCCTAGCCACTGAGCTACCGGCACCAAGCCACTTCCCCCCCCCACCCCCTTTTATTGATATTCCTCAGTTTAATAGAAATGAATTCAACTCTCCTGCTGTTTTTTTTCCTGGCAGATCATTGATTCATCAAGCACAATTTTGTTCAGGCATAATTCAATGGGGAAAAAAACTTTTTTTTTTTTTTGACAGAGCCTCAAGCTGTCGCCCTGGGTAGAGTGCTATGGCATCACAGCTCACAGCAACCTCCAAATCCTAGGCTTAAGCAATCCTCCTGCCTCCGCCTCCCAAGTAGCTGGGGCTACAGGTGCTCGCCACAACGCCTGTCTATTTTTTGGCTGCAGCCGTCATTGTTTGGCAGGCCCAGGCTGGATTTGAACCCACCAGCTCAGATGTATGTGGCTGGTGCATTAGCTGCTTGAGCCACAGGCACCGAGCTGGGAAAAAAATCTTTTAAAACTATTTTTCTTAGTGATAAATGAGCATGTCTCATGGTAACACACACACACACACACACACACACACATCACAGACCATGTTAACACACACAAAAGTTAGGTGTTCATAACGATGGAATTCCTGGATAGAAACATGTTTAAAGCACTAAGGGCAGTTTCTGGGTGTTTTGTTTTACCGCTTTTACCTGGAAATTATTTATTACATAGAAAGAATCTATTATATGTAATTGCAAGTGTTTGTTAATATAAAAAATAGTTATTCTATCAGCTGAAAAGTAGTCATGATAAAATGCTGATTTTACTTATTTTTAATAGTCTCCTATATTAAAAGTGAACACAGAATACTGTTCCTCAAATATATGTATTAATGGCATGAAATATTAATGGAATTAATACAAAACATTAATTTTATGGCATATATACGTGGTATTCACCAAATCCATCTGAAAAGTGCAGTTTTTTCCACGCTAGCTGAGTCTTTGCTCCTGGTTTTCAGTTATCAAAGTAATTCAAATACTAAAACGTTTCAAGCACATTTAATTTTCACTGACTTCTCATGAGTAGGGAAATAATGGTCTTGCATATGGTAATCCATCTGGAATGTGAGAAAACATGATTGATGTTCTAAATTTATGTACTAGATAGAGAAATACGTATATATGGATCTATGTAGATGTACACTTAGGCCTTCAGTATCTGCGGGTTCTACATCTGGGAATTCACCCAACTGCAGTCAAAAACATTTTTTAAAAAACAATTTAAAAAACACAAATAAAAAATAGAGTACAACAGCTACTTACATAGCATTCATATTGTTTTAGGTATTAAAAGTAACCTTGAAATGGCCAATCCCAGTGGCTCATGCTATAATCCTAACACTCTGGAAGGCAGAGGTGGGTGGATTGCCTGGGCTCAGGAATTCCAGACCAGCCTGAGCAAGAGTGAAACCCTGTCTCTAAAAATAGCCAGGTGTTGTAGCAGGTGCCTGAAGTCCCAGCTACATGGGAGGTTGAGGCAAGAGAATCGCTTAAGCCCAAGAGTTTGAGGTTGTTGTGAGCTGTGATGCTACGGCACTGTACTGAGGGTGACATAGTGAGACTCTGTCTCAAAAAAAAAAAAAAAGAAGTAGCCTAGAAATGATTTGAAGTGTATGGAGGATGTGCATAGGTTATATGCAAATACTACATTATTTTCTGTCAGGGACTTGAGCATCTGTGGATTTTGCTATCTACAGATTTTCCTATCTACAGAGAGTCCTGAAATAAATCCCCCCCAACACGCCCGTGTGTATGAGAGAGTGTTTGTGTGTGTTCACCAGTTGCTTAAAAGCAATTTGTTATGAGTGTTCAATATCATAACCAAGGGGAAAATGTTTTCTTGAGCTGGAATGATACTTTTAAGAGGCCATTAACTGCTACATTCTGCAAACGTTAGTGTGCTTCAACCGTGGAAAATGGCTTTGGCAATGATGCCAAGGGGTGTAAGGGGTGCTGTATTAGGGAAACAACATTCAATTGTAAAGGCCAAAGGGAATATTAAGGAAATGGCCTCATCAAACAGTTTAAAAGGCAATATGCTAAGTGCTTTAATGTTGTACTTTATGTATACAGTTTCTCTCAAGTGGAATTAATAAAGGAAACAACTCACAGCTGAAACTGATAGGTTACAAACATAAATACGATGTTCAGATGTATATAATTTGCATTGACTTTTATAAAAATTTTACGAATTGTAATTAATTTGGATTTCCAGGTTGAGAGAAATAATGATGTACATTGAGTTGTACTTTGAACAACGAGCATTAGACATCTCTCCAAAAGTGTTAGTTTCACATACCAATCAATAACAGATGATTTGGCAAGTTTATATCTGACTTATCTAGTTTATAATTTACTTTTTCATTCTTCTTTCATCTATTGGTGGTAAGGCTATAAAAATGGTAGACTAAGGCAAGGTCTTAGTCATCCAAAGTAGGAATCAAAACCAGCTAATGGCAAAAGATTGAACCATCTTCTCATACTAGAAAAGTTACAGCATTCTTTTTTAAATTTTGCTTATGAAAATAATCAAATACCAGGTAAAACCAACACTTAGATTATACTTAAATGCCTTCAGAACCTAATTTGATTTGTTTTACTTGTTTTTATTTACACTTTTAATTTTATGGGAACAGTTATACTTTGAGGGTTACTTAAGTTTGTCACCAAACTAAACAATATCACTTTTTCCCTCTTCAGCTTCTTAGCTAAATTTTTTTTTTTTTTTTTTTTGAGACAGTCTCACTCTGTTGTCCTGTGTAGAGTGCTGTGGCATGATAGCTCACAGCAACCTCAAACTCTTGGGGTCAAGCGATTCTCTCTCCTCAGCCTCCTGAGTAGCTAGGACTAGAGGTGCATGCTACAACATCTGGCCAAATTTTTCTATTTTTAGTTGAGATGGAGTCTCACTCTTGCTTAGGCTGGTTTCAAACTCCTGAGTTTAAATATCATCCCTGTCTTGATGTCTCCCAGGTCTTGTTCTCTTTGTGTGTTGTTATACTGCTTTGGATTTTTGGTAAATATTTCCCCAGAAACACATCTCTTAGAACTCCGTATTACTTTATGCTATGATTTCATGTCACCCGGGTTATGACTTCAGCCTTTACACAAAGTTTCTTCTATTGGTGAAATGGTATTTTCCTTTCTTGTATGTTTTGCCTCTGACCTCTGCAGCTTTTTTATTTTGTGTTTTCTCCTCTTTATCCATGAAAGAACTGTATACATTTTTCTACTTGTTCTTAATCTATTGAAACTTTTCTCTGTCACAGCAGGCAAACAATCAAATCTTTGCATGTGTCCAGTAAGGATTTTAATTTTGTTTGTTTTTGAGACAGTCTCACTTTGGCACCCTCAGCAGAGTGCAGTGGCATCGCAGCTCACACCTCAAACTCTTGGGCTTAAGCGATTCTCTTGCCTCAGCCTCCCAAGTAGCTGGGACTACAGGTACCGCCACAACGCCCAGCTATTTTTAGAGACAAGTCTCGCTCTGGCTCAGGCTGGTCTCGAATACGTCAAGTTCACTAAATCCTGATTATCTTTCTGCTTCCTAACCTGGGTTTTCCTGGAGGGATTATGTCTTTAGTATTATTATTATTTATTATTTTTTATTATTATCTTCCCCCCAAAATGTGTTCTCTTGTATATTAGGGCAAAGAATTTAATTCTTGCATTTTAGTAGTTACAGGGGTGTTATTTAGGCTTCTTCACAGACTGCTCTTTTGCGGGATTTTTCTCACAGGCATCTTTGTAGTTTCCTCCAACTGTATCTTATTTGAGTAATGACCAATGTTTTCTCCCCATCCTTGCTCACAGACATTCCATTTGTTGTACTAGACGAAAGATGGTATCCTGTATTTTTATAGGAAAGATCTTGTTTGAGCCTCTAGGCCTCAAATGTAACTTGATTTCCACACCCAATTGCTCTCTTTTACATTCTTATGGATTTTCTGCACGGGCCCCTCTTCACCTTCCTCTGTACAAGTGTGGTCTCTCTGTTTTACTGGGTAGACTAGAAGATCTAACTTTATATTTCTTTTAGACTTACTTCCAGATGATCTTTACGTTCTAATGCTTTGAATCCCCACCGTATTAAGATTTTATCAGAAGAACGATCAATAGTTTCATCATCTGTCTCTTTGTTAGTGACATTTGTTTCATCAAACAAAGTCACTTCCCAGATTTTATTTTGGTTTGTGTGAGTTTTCTTTTCTGTATTTTATGTTACCAGACAAAAAATTAATTTTGATTATTTTTCTAGGCGGTGAAAGTGTCTTCTCTTCATCTGTTGATTTAAGTTTTTCTTGCAAATTCTTTGCTGGTTTGTCATCCTTCTGTGCATAAAGCCTGTGGAACCAGCCAAACAGTCAGATTCTTGAAGACGTACACCTCTCCCTACCTCATATTTTACTCTGTCTTTTATTTCATAGCTGCACCTTCCAAGTGTTTCTCTTGGAAGCTCTTCCCAGAGCTTTATATGAATTTTTCTGTTGATGTAAGCAGCTGAGACACTTGCAATTTTTATCAGCTATGTATTTGTGCCTGGGACACAGGGATATTCTCTGATCCAGCTTTTTTTTTGAAAATTAAGCTTATATTTCTTTACATTCATTTCTGTTTCCACATTATCTGTTTGGGCAATTAATTTTGGATTTATATGCACAAGATGACCAGAGATGTCTTGACTGAGATCTCTTAATTCATTCTTATTTTTGTTTGCTGAATCAAACATTCTTCAAATCCATTACAGTCAGCTTCCAAACATTGTTTTTGTTTGGATTCTGCCATAGTGTTTGCATTCCAAGAAGACTTTGGCTGCCCTTTTTTTTTTTCCTTGGTGATTTCTATAAATCACTGATAACTCTTGCTTGGCTCAAGGTTTTTTTTGTGTGTGTGTTAAAAAGTTTGGTATGATCTTCCACATTTTCTTTTAATTGTAAACTTGTACACTCAAACTTGAACTCTAAAAGAGTATGAAGACTCTGTATGTTCTATTTTTTTCCTAGTACTTGACTTTCTTGAGTAGTATTTTTCACTTCTTTGTTACATTATAGGGGTCTTAGGCAACGGCTCTTCCTTTTTCTGTGATGTATCTGAATCTGTACTAAGGGTTTCTTGGGAGGAAGATTTTGGAATTTGGCATTTCCATAGCATTGGAATATCTGCCAGATCTTCCACTGGACATACCTCAGAAATTTTCATAAGTTTTTAGGCACCTCTCACATTTCCTTCTGACTCACATCTCCAGGTTCGAGTTGTCATGGGGTTCTGACATCTGTCAAGTCTGCTCCTTGGCCTCTCTTTTCTTTTTTCCAGTGGACACAGACCCCAGCTGGGCTTTATTTTATTTTTATCCTTTTACAAATATTGGTTGAGAACATACTAAGTATAAGGCACTGTTTTCTTTTTTCCTTTTTTAATTGACACACAATAATTGTAACTATTTATGGGGGAATGTAGTGATGTTTCTTGCTCAGGCTGGTGTCAAACTCATGAACTCAGGCAATCCACCCACTTTGGCTTCCCAGAGTGCTAGGGTTACAGGTGTGAGCCAATGTGCCCAGCCTACACTTTATATATATATATATATATATATATATATTTTTTTTTTTCCAAAGAATAAGATACAAGGCTTCCAGCCTGAGTAGGAACCAGACCCCATCGCTATTAAAAACTGAAAAACTAGCCAGGTGTTGTGGCAGGCACCTGTAGTCCCAGCTACTTGGGAGGCTGAGGCAGGTAGAGTAATCTCACTCTACCCAGGGCAACTGTGTTTTATTTTAAAAAAAAAAAAAAAAAAAAAAAAAAAAAAAGATACAGGCCTGCATCCAACTGTAGATAAAAGCTGGGCACTTGCTACAGGGGTGGCACTTTTCATCTCTATCATGAAGGCAATAACAACCATGGCTCTAATTCACTGAATTCTTACATATGTAAAGTACTGTGCCAGGGATTTTACATAGATTGTTTCATTTAAAATTTATAGTAAGACAAGCTGCAGGTTATTAATTCCATTTTACAGATGAGAAAATTACAGCCCAGAGAGGGTGAATGGTGTGCCCCAAGTCATGTGGCTAATAAGCAGAAGATCCTGGAACAGATCCAGCCTTTCTGACTCCAGAGCTGATGCTCTTAACCACTAAAACCTGCAGGATATTTTGTCATCAGAGCTGTGGTTGTAGTTATTATAAATGACAGCACATTAGCATCATTTAATTTTTTCCATGAATATAAAGTAGCTATTATTTGTTATTTTCTGTTTAAAGGAACCTCTATTAAAAATGTAATAAGAGTGAGGGGCAGTGGCTTACGCCTGTAATCCCAGCACTCTGGGAGGCTGAGGCAGGAGGATCAATTGAGGCTAGGAGTTCGAGACCATCCCAAGCAACAGAGTAAGACCTTGTCTCTACAAAAAATAAAAAATAATAATCAGCCAGATGGGGTGGTGTACTCCCAGGTACTGAGGAGGCTGACGCAGGAACATTGCTTCACTTGAGCCTAGGAAATTAAGGCCACAGTGAGGTATGACTGTACCATTGCACCCTAGCCTGGGCAACAGAGTGAGACTGTCTCAAAAATAACAATACAGGCTTCGCACCCGTAGCTCAGTGGTTAGGGTGTCAGCCATTTGCACCGGGGCTAGTTTTGGTTTGAACCCGGCCAGGGCCTGCTAAACAACAATGACAACAATAACAAGACAATAGCCAGGTGTTGTGGCGGGCACCTATAGTCCCAGCTGCTGTGAGGCTGAGGCAAGAGAATCGCTTAAACCCAAGAGTTTGAGGGTTGATGTGATGCACAGCACTCTACCGAGAGTGAAATAGTGAGACTGTCTCAAAAAAAAAAAAAAAAAAGTAAAACAATAAAATAATAAAATAAAATTTTTAAAAATTTCAATAGATTTTAATCTGTGCTGGTAGCTCTAATAATAACACTCAAAATTATTTGGAGAAATGTTTAATTGATAAAATCTGAAATGTTTGACAAAATGATTTAGATATTGGTTTTTTCCATTTCATTTGATTAATTCCTTCTGTGCCAAGTGTGCCTCCTTCCTGGTCTGGCTGAGTTAACTTTAAAAATTGAAAAACATTTCTTTAAAACAGTAATTCTTGTCCAATATTTAAAAAGAGAAACAGAAGGGGTTTGGGGTGCTCAGCATAAAAATGAGATCATGGAGTCTAACGTAACTAAATACCCAAGGCCAACTGAGACCAAAGCAAGCCCAAGAATAGCACATTCTTAACTTAGGGCCCTGCTTCCATTTCATGGTAGAATCTGTATGTTCGGACCTCAAGTAGAGTAACACAGTGGTTTAGAGTTGGTCTGTGGGGTCTGCCTGCCTGAGTGCAACTCTGAACTCTAGATTTATAAGTTCATGTGGCCATCAGCAAGTTAATTACCGTCTCTAAATCTATTTTCTCATCTGTAAAGTGGGGGGAGTACCTAGGAAGATTAAAGTAACATGTAGAAAGTACTTAACACAGTGCTGGGACGCAATGCATTTCCAGCTCCTGGGTACAGTCCATACTGGAGGAGACTGGGTTCTTGGCATCAAATTCAAATACATTTGTGGAAGTTTCAAAACTTTTCCACTTAGTCCTGGGCATCAATATTGTGACTTGAGAATAGAAACAGATTTACAAAAAACAAAAAATAATTAATTTCAGTTATTAAAATGAAAACACCCTGCCAGATGATCTTAATAATTGATTTTGGATAAAGTGACGCGCTGTGGGTGTAAAATGGGTAAGAAAAGAGAAATGGTGTTGGGGCAGGCAGTCCCGGACTGGAGGTGACAAACTAAATACAAAGTGTGGGTATCTGGCTGTGGGAGAGTGAGGGAGAGTGAGGCACTTCAGCCCTGGAGTCCAGTTGGCTTCCCACAAGGCGAGGCTTTGCAGACAGATGAGCTCCGATCCTGGAAGAATGGACACCGAGGCTGTAGGATCTGAGGAGGTTATAGTCTGGAGGAGGAATAAAGGCCAGGGCAGGCTGAAGAGAGCAAGTTCAGTAGAGAGGGCAAATGAATTGGCCCAATGGGCACTGAAGCCCAAACTCATGTCAGATAACGTGGAACGGGGGTCTGACATAAAGACTTTTATACAAACGTCTCTGATTTTTAGCCCAAAGCAGAGACAACTAAGGAAAAATAATTATCTTTAAATATTTAAAGGTCAAGTTTATAGAAATAGAATTAATCTTATTTTGTAGGGCTCTAGAGGATAGAACTTAAAGGTTAAAAAAAAAAAGTCAAACTGCAGATTCATCAATTATCTCATTTCACTATTCACACATCCATCCATCCATCCATCCATTTATTCACCCAGCCATTCTGTAACGTATAAACCAAGAGCCTTCAAAAGCAGATGGAAAACCAGGGCAAAGGGGAAAGCTGTTGGAAAAATAAAGCCATACCTTAGTTCTGAGCTTTATAGCAGGAAATGCAAAGAAAGAAGCAGATGTTAGAGGATCCACAATGTTTAATAAGTACAAACCAGACCAGCTGCTTAAGAAAAGTGTAAATCTTCCTGACTGAGATCTGGGAGAAGCTTTTCCTACATGTTCCCAAGAAGAACTCACTATAAGGTCAAGAACCTTGACCATCTCTGCATTAAAAATGTTCCACAGGGCTTCTAAAAACAAAACCGTCGGAAAAGGCCAATGGCATATCGCTGACACCCACAGCAGAGGAAGCAGTTTTTCAAAAGGTCTAAGTGATGTAGTACAGAAACTCTAATCTAGATGCTTTGGCCCAATCCCCTGGCAGGTTTTATTTTAGATATTTTATTCTAGAATTATCTATACAGTTACATAGGTGACTATACAATTTTCAAATTATTCCCCATAAATGTTATTTGTCTCATTTAAACCTTTTAAAAGTCATTTGCATTGGTTTTTTAAGTTATGAAAGTAATAGTTAAACACACACTAGAAAAAATTCTTTTTTAAAGTTCATTCTTTATGTCCCCCTGCGCTGAAATATTTTGACAAATACATATAAACCTCCAGTCTTTTGTGTTTAAATTTTTGGTTGCTGGCACGGTGCCTGTAGCTCAAGCGGCTAACGCACCAGCCATGTACACCAGAACTGGCAGGTTCGAGCCCAGGCCTGCCAAACAACAATGACAAGTACAACCAAAATACAGCCGGGTGTTGTGGCGGGCATCTGTAGTCCCAGCTACTTGTGAGGCTAAGGCAAGAGAATCACTTAAGCCCAGGAGTTGGGGGTTGCTGTCTGTGATGCCACGGCATTGTACCCAGGGTGACAGCTTGAGGCTCTGTCTCAAAAAAAAAAAAACAAAAAAAAATTTTTTCTGTTGCTGAAGTAATAACAAATACATCTTATTTATTTATTTTCCAGGCAGAGTCTCAAGCTGTCGCCCTGGGTAGAGTGCTGTGGCATCACGGCTCACAGCAACCTCAAACTCCTGGGCTTAAGCAATTCTCCTGCCTCAGCCTCCCAAGTAGCTGGGACTGCAGGTGCCTGCCACAACGCCCGGCTATTTTTTTTTTCTTTTTTGTTACAGTTGTCACTGTTTTTAGCTGGCCCAGGCCAGATTCGAACACGCCAGCCTTGGTGTATGTGGCCAGCGCCCTACCCACTGAGCTCTGGGCACCACCATAAATCTTTTTTAAAGAAAGAAAGAGAAAGACAAAAGGAGAGGGAGGGGGTGGGTGGGAGAGAAGAAAACACTACAACCAAGTCCCCTCTAACTCTACCCCAATCCTTGTCCACTCCTCCAACTCACGAACTAAGTACTGTGTGTCCTTCCAGAATTCTCTCTGAATATTTTTACTCCATATAGATGTACGTATAGTAATATACACAGGGTAATTCTGTCTTGCACCTAAGATTTTGTTTCTATGCAATTTTACCACTTGAGTAACTTTTTGTAACCACTACCACAGTTAAGATACAGCACCTACAGTTCCTCACCCCAGGGCTTTCACACTCCAGCCTTGATAGCCCCATAATCTTATTTCCTCCCTCCCTCTCATGAGTCTCATCTGTTCTCCATCTCTGTATTTTGTCATTTCGAAAATGTTATATAAATGGACTCATACAGTATGTAACCTTCTGAGAACTGGCTTTTTTCACTTCGTGTGATTCCCTAGAGATACACTCAAGTTGTCATATCAATAGTTTTTTTTTTACTGCTGAATAATGTTCCGAGTATATAGATAAACTACAGGGCTGTTTCTAGTTCCTGGTTCTTATGAATGAAGCTACTGTAATCATTTGCATGCAGGTTTTTATATGCGTGTAAGTTCTCGTTTCTCTGGGGAACATGCCCAAGGGTGCAATTGCTGGTGATAAACTCTCTGTTGTAAGCTGCCTCATTTCACCTTCCCGCTTGCAGTATGCAGGTGAGCCAGTGTCTGCATCCGCGCCAGCGTTTGGTGTTATCACTGGTTACTTTCGTTGTTCTGACTGGCATGGTTTTGATTTGCGTTTCTCTAGTGGTTAACATGTTGAGCATCCTTTTGTGAATTTGCCATCCGGATGTCCTCAGTGGTAAAAATGTATGTTCCCGCCTCCTGTTTTCTCATCAAATCACTTGTTTGCTTTTCACTGGTGAGATCTGGTAGTTCTTAAGAAGTTCTGGATGCAGGGCCTTGGTCAGGTATGTGGTTTGCACATTTTGTTCAACCCTGGTCACTTTTTTAAAAGGGCTCAGTGTTTGCACATATTTAAATAGACCAATAGTCTTTCCCACTTGGGCTCAAAACAATGGCTCCTGCAGAGAAGGGTGGAAAGAAGAGGGGCCGCTATGCCATCAACAAGGTGGGGACTCAAGAATACAACGTCAGCACTCACAAGCACATCCCTGCAGTGGGCTTCAAGAAGCGTGCCCCTGGGGGCACTCAAACACATCCAGAAATTTGCCATGAAAGGGATGGGGGCTCCAGGTGTGTGTACTGATACCAGGCTCAACAAAGCTGTCTGGGCTAAAGGCTGAGGAATATCTCCATGTGCGCTTGTCCAGAAAAGGTAATGAAGGTGAAGATTCAGCAAACAAGCTCTATGCTTTGTTTACCTATGTGCCTGTTACCACTTTCAAAAATCTACAATGTGGACATGGACTAACTGATGATTGTCAGGTACATCAAATAAAGTTATAAAACTAAAATAAATACATAAATTAATAGGCAAATGGTTCTGTAAGTCTTGTGGTGACAAGCAGCAGTAGTGGGTCCCTCTCCTCAACACCCCTTCACCCCAGAAGCAGTCACTTTCGGCTGTTAGCTGCTCCGTCTCTAAATAACATGCTTATTATTGTCTCAATTTGGCAGCGGTGGGGAGGGGCGCTATCTATTGCCTTTCTGCTATGAAAAATATTTTGTCTTTTATAGGCTTTCTTCCGTCCCTTTCTTACGTATGTGTTCCCATGTTTACCCCAACTTCCTCCCCCAAAAATCCAGTCCCATATTCACAATTTATGAATTGCGAATTTATGAACTCCAAAAAGCTTTTCCGTAACTGATCAAACTTGAACTCATTTAGCAGCAAAACCTGAAGAAAAAATACAAAACCTGAAGAGGAGCCACATATTTATTTATACCACTTAATATAATTATTCATGCGTTATACTGGAGGCATATTGTGTTTGATTAAGGAATGATAGCTAGGAACCTGCTGGGAATTTTCAGAATACCAAAACCTTTGGAATACATATTGTTTTTCTTAAACAGATTTGAATTCTGAAACAGATTTGGCCCAGGGGTTTTCTATGTAGGATTATGGACCTGAACAGTTATAATTTGGTTACGTAAACATTCAGTTTTTACATTATTACATGTAAATAGATTCTGTTTATAGGTAAATTGTGTTACATATGATTACTATTAATGTCATTAGTGTCACTAAAATGATTACTTTTATACGTTAGCACATTCAAATTAAAGAGGAGTAACAGAAGCTCATCTCATAGAAATTTTATTTAATGATTTTTCTGAAATTACATTCTAGCATTTAATGCTGGACATTTGGAGGGTCTGGGTCTGCAAACTCTAGTTTATTAATTTCTTGCAGAAGTAAACATCGTCTATTTACTCATTTGCTAGCTAAGTGAGTAGCCTCTCTGGAGCAGCTTGGGAACTAGAAAATACACTTTAGGTGGCTGATTGCATCTGGGGTGAGTCTCTGTTTTGATGATACTACTCCTCCCAATTAAGCTTACAGCCACTTTATAACACCTTACTAGAAAAATAATATGTTGTAATCATTATCATTGACTTATGTGTTTTTACTAATTAAAAATATTAAATATTAAACATGAAAGTTGCATCACCAGAGAAGATTATTAGAATAAAAGAGAATTTTAGGTAATCTAGAACTTCCAGAAACATCTAAAAAATTAAATCACTCAATTCTTTTGAAATGGTTGTTTTGAAATGGCCTATTTTTAGAAATTACTACACTTAAAAAATTATGAACAGGGCCTGGTGAGTTTATGAGCTGCTGGAATGCAAATGGCCAGGCAGCCATGTTCCAGTAGCCTAAGCCAAGTCACAGTGACAGAGTAGCTTTACAGCAAAGCAGCCGGAATAAAAATGACTGTGTTGGAGGCTATAAAAGTTGGTGAGAATCTCGTAAGTTTTCTGGCCCAAAGGTCATTTACCACTGAGTGGAAGACACCGAAGAAAAACAGGCTGAGGACCAGGGGAAGAAGATGATCATGGGTCTTTTCAAAACAGCAGCTGTATCATTTCTCTTTGGTTTCTGCAGATGGTGTTAAGAGAAATCTTTTTTTGTTTTTTTCTATTTTTCATTCCTATTCTTTTTTTTTTTTTTTTTTTTATAGATAAAAATATGCACCATAGATGTGGCCCGACCCATCACCCTCCCTCCACCGAAACCTCCCCCCTCCCTTCCCCTTCCTTGGCCCTTTCCCCATAGTCTTGTGGTATAGTTGGGTTATAGCCTTCATGTGAAAGCTATAGTTTAGCTTCATAGTAGGGCTGAGTACATTGGGTACTTTTTCTTCCATTCCTGAGATACTTCACTAAGAAGAATATGTTCCAGCTCCATCCATGTAAACATGAAAGAGGTAAAGTCTCCATCTTTCTTTAAGGCTGCATAGTATTTCATGGTATACATGTACCACAATTTGCTAGTCCATTCATGGGTCGATGGACACTTGGGCTTCTTCCATGACTTAGCAACTATGAATTGGGCTGCAATAAACATTCTGGTACAGATGTCTTTGTTATATTGTGACTTTTGGTCTTCTGGGTATAAACCTAGTAAAGGAATTATAGGATCGAATGGCAGGTCTATTTTTAG
>CAUYPK010037481.1:0-17759 GCA_963574355.1 Loris lydekkerianus | reverse complement strand
ATGGTTGCCGGTGGAATAAGGTTGATTGAACACACGCAACCACTTGTCAGTTCTCCACTGTTTTTGTCCTCCTCTTGGGGTCCAGAAGTCCCTTGATGACTCCCTGCATCCTAAAAGGGATGATTATAGGCAGATCCCACCAGCCAGAGATGCCTGGAGTCATATCTCCTCAGACTTACTGTGCCCAGTTGCAGAAAACCTGTTACTCAGTTGCCATCTTTAATCTCTCCTCTATACCAATTTTCTTAAATGTTCTGATCATGAAGCGATGCTGGATATTATCAAAAGATTTTTCTGCATCAATTGAGGGGATCTTTTTTTTTTTTTAACTTTTTTTTTTATTGTTAAATCATAGCTGTGTACATTAGTGCAATCGCCTGTACCCATTCTAAGGTGCACCATAGATGTGGCCCCACCCATTACCCTCCCTCCACCTTAACCTCCCCCCTCCCTTTCCCTTCCTTGGCCCTTTCCCCATAGTCTTGTGCTATAGTTGTGTTATAGCCTTCATGTGAAAGCTATAAATTAGCTTCATAGTAGGGCTGAGTACATTGGATACTTTTTCTTTCATTCCTGAGATACTTTGCTAAGAAGAATATGTTCCAGCTCCATTCATGTAAACATGAAAGAGGTAAAGTCTCCATCTTTCTTTAAGGCTACATAGTATTCCATGGTATACATGTACCACAATTTGCTAGTGCATTTGTGGGTCAATGGGCACTTGGGCTCCTTCCATGACTTTGCGTTATGAATTGGGCTGTAATAAACATTCTGGTACAGATGTCTTTGTTATATTGTGACTTTTGGTCTTCTGGGTACAATTGAGGGAATCTTATGGTCTTTGTTTTTTAATTTGTTTATAAGCTAATCATATTTATAGATTTATGTATATTGAACCAGCATTGAGACCTTGGGATAAAACAGATTTGGTCATAATGTATAATTTGTTTGATGTTTTGCTGGATTCTGTTAGGATCTTGTTGAATATTTTTGCATCTATATTCCTTAGTGATATTGGTCTATAATTTTCTTTTCTTTTTGAGTCTATTCCTGGTTTGGGGATCAGGGTGATGTTTGCTTCATAGAACCTGTTGGGTAGTCTTCCTTCTTTTTCTATATTTTGGAACAGGTTGAGTAATGTAGGTACTAGTTTCTCTTTAAAGGTTTGGTAGAATTCTGTCATGAAGCCATCTGGTCCCGGGCTTTACTTTATAGGGAAATTTTGTATGAATGGTGCTATTTCAGAACTTGATATTGGCCTGCTCAACATTTCCACTTGATTCTGGGTAAGTCTTGCAAGGTGACGTGCTTCCAAGTATTGTTTAATTTCATTCATATTTTTATATTTCTGAGAATAAAATTTCTTATAATATTCATTAAGGATTTTTTTTAATTTCTGAGGAGTCTGCTATCATTTTGTCTTTGTCATTTCTGATTGATGAAATTAGAGACTCTACTCTTTTTTTCCTGATTAGGTTAGCAGAGGTTTATCTATTTTATAGAACTTTTTATAAAACCAACTTTTTGATTTATTGATGTGTTGTATCATTCTTTTGTTTTCAATTTCATTTAATTCTGCTCTAATTGTAGTCATTTCTTTTCCTATACTGGGTTTGGGGTTTCTTCCTTTTCCAGTTGCTTGAGATGTCCCAGTAAGTTGTTAACTTTCTGTCTTTCCGTTCTCTTGAGCAAGGCTTGCAGTGCTATAAATTTTGCTGTTATGACTGCCTTTGAGGTATCCCAGAGGTTCTGATAATTCATGTCTTCATTGTCATTTTTTTCCAAAAATTTGGAATTTGGCATTTTCCTTCTTACTCTCACCTATGACCCAGGTATCATTCATCATGAGGTTATTTAACTTCCATGTTTTTGTATGAGTATGCAGATTCCTGTTGTTACTGATTTCAACTTTCATTTCATGGTGGTTCGAGAAGATGCAAGGAATAATTTCCATTTCTTTAAATTTACTGAGATTAGACTTGTGACCTAAGATGTGATTGATTTTGGAGTATGTTCCGTGGGCTGATGAGAAGAATGTGTATTCCATTTTGTTGGGATAAAATGTTCTGTAGATGTCTATTAAATCCAAATTCAAATGATGGATGGTTAGGTTTAAATCTAAAATTTCTTTGCTGAACTACTTATTGGAGGATATATCCAACACTGCCAAAGGAATGTTAAAATCTCCGACTATTATGGAGCTTGAGGCAATCAAGTTGCTAATTTCTGTTAGAGTTTCTCTTATAAATTGAGGCACATTTTGGTTGGGTGAATATAAAGTGACCATTCTTGTTATTACTTACTTTTGTTGGTTTAAAGCCTATTGTTTCTACAAAACCTGATTTTTTCTGATTTCCATTTGCCTGAAATATGGATGACCATCTCTTCACCCTGAGTCTATATTTATCTTTTAAGGTAATATGAGATTCTTATATGCAGCAGATATCTGGCCTGAGTTTTTGTATCCAGTCCGTCAACCTGTCCCTTTTTATTTTTATTTATTTATTTATTTATTTATTTAATAGAGACAGTCTCACTTTATGGCCCTTTGGTAGAGTGCCGTGGCATCATACGGCTCACAGCAACCTCCAGCTCCTGGGCTTAAGCAATTCTCTTGCCTCAGCCTCCCAAGTAGCTGGAACTACAGGCGCCTGCCACAACGTCTGGCTTTTTTTTGTTGTTGTTTTTGCAGCTTGGCCGGGGCTGGATTTGAACCCGCCACCCTTGGCATATGGGGCTGGTGCCCTACTCACTGAGCCACAGGCTCCACCCCAACCTGTCCCTTTTTAGAGGACAGTTTAAGCCATTCACATTAATGGAGAATATTGATAAACTTGGTATTGAGTTTTGGGTATTGAGTTTTTCAAAAGTCCAGTGGACATTTTTAATCCTTTTACCACTGTGGAAGTTTTAGTTTGATCTAAAGTTTCTGAATGAGTTTACTTTTGTGATAGAGGATTGTGCTGTTTACTATGGAGGATAAGTCTGAGAATATCCTGAAGAGCCAGTTTAGTTATGGTAAATTTCTGCAACATGTGAATGTCATCATAGTATTTAATTTTTCCACCATAAATGAAACTCTTTTTATCTGGATACAGGTTCCTAGGTTGAAAGTTATTTAGTTTTAGGAGATTAAAAGTCAATGACCACCCTCTTCTGGCTTGAAAGGTTTTAACAGAGAGATCTGCAGTCATTCTAATATTCTTCCCTGTGTAAATTATGATTTTCTTACATCTGGCTGCTTTCAGAATTTTCTCCTTTATATTAACGTCAGTGAAGTTAATTATGATGTGCCTGGAGGATGTCTTATTTGGTTTGAGTCATGTTGGGGTTCTGAAACTGTCTGCTATCTGAATTTCAGAATCTCTTGACATGTCTGGAAAATTCTCTTTCGTACTTTCATGGACAAGGGCCTCTGTGTCTCGCAAAGCCACTTCATCACTTTCAGGGATTCCAATGAGGCAGATATTAGTCTTATTTGAATTATTCCAGAGCTCTCTGAGAGATGATCTGTTTTTGCTCTTCGTTTCTCTTCGTCTTTGAGTGTTTGGGAGCATTCAAAAACTTTGTCTTCAATGTCAGAAATAGTTTCTTCTGTTTACTTCACTCTGTTACTGAGGGATTCTACCACATTTTTCATATCTTTGAGGGCTGGAATTCTTGCTTCAATGTGTCAAAATCTTTGGTGCTTTTGTCTTTAAATTTGTTGAATTCTTGAGACAACTTTTGAATTGCTCCTCAAATTTCCAATTCCAAATTTTCCTTCATTCTATTAATCTTGTTTGCAATCCAAATTCTGAATTCGTTTTCTGACATCTCGGCCATCTGTTTATGAATGGGATCTTCAGTTATGTCTGCCATATCTTTCCTTGGGGGGTGGGGGCTGATCTACTCTTGTTATTCATGTTACCAGAGTTTTTTCACTGATTTCACCCCATGTTTATTTTACACCTTTTGACTAGATGAGTGGATAAAGAAATGTTGGGTTTGGGGCTCCAAGAGTAGTGATTAACCAGCCTTTTGCCTCAAAGCTGGGACTGGTGTTTGCACCTTTTTCCCTGGAGCTTTGCCAAGGACCCGTACAGTGCTATGGCCTGAGAAACTGGGGACCTGCTTGGTGTGGTGGAGCTAAGTGGCTCTGTCTTGTTTTCAGGTGGTCTGTGTCTGATCCTAGTGAAACAGTTACTCTGGGTTGAAGTCTCAGCTGTGGAGAAATACCAGCAATTAAGTCACCATGCCCCCCACAGGCAACAGTTGGAACAGGAAAATCAAACCTTCCCACAACCGCACACTCAGGGTACCACTTGGATAGTCCTTGGGCAGTTAGCCCAATTCAAGAGGTTCAAATCAATTGTGTCAGTCAGCACTTATCTCATCAGTCAAGCTCTGAAACAGTAATATTTGCTTTTGTGGTGCTGAAATTCTTAGTCCTTTTACAAAAGAAGCTCCTAAAGTAAATGAGTTCTTTATGGAAAAAAACCCAAGGAAATCAAAGGAATCTGGATAAGGAGAACAGAGTAACAGAGTAATCTGCCTTTAAGATGGGAAATATGGGACCATGTTCTCTCAGAACCAGTTTGAGATAGATGTGACAGAAACTTCTACATTAAGTTAAGAAATCCTTGAATACCATGGGAATTCTATAATGTGTATTTTTAATAAGAAAAATAATCCTATTTATTACAACAATTTGTCCTAGTTCATTTATCTTTCTTATATTAGGATACACAAAACTAGATAATTTGTAAAGAAAAACTTATCTCTACTAGTTATAGAGTCTGAGGCGTCCAAGATTGAGGAGGTACATCTGATGAATCTTTTTTTTTTTTTTTTTTCATTTGAGACAGAGTCTCACTGTGTCACCTTTGGTAGAATGCTGTAGCCTCACAGCTCATAGCAACTTCAAACTCTCGGGCTTAAGTTATTCTCTTGTCTCAGCCTCCCAAATAGCTGGGACTATAGGTGCCCACCACAGAGCCTGGCTATTTTTGGTTGCAGTTGTCATTGTTGTTTTGTAGGCCTGGGCTGGATTTGTTTTTTTATTAAATCATAGCTGCGTACATTGATATGATCATGGGGCATCATACACTAGCTTCACAGACCATTTGACACATGTCATCACAATGGTTAACATAGTTTTCCTGGCATTTTCCCAGTTACTGTGCCAAGACATTTATATTTCACATTTACTAAGTTTTGCATATACCCTTGTAAGATGCCCTGCAGGTGTAATCCCACCAGTACCCCTCCCTCATCCCCTTCCCCCCACCCTCCTCTCCCATTCCCCCATTTCCCTATTCTTAGGTTGTAACTGGGTTATAGCTTTCATGTGAAAGCCCTAAATTAGTTTCATAGTAGGGCTGAGCCTGGGCTGGATTTGAACCCACCAGCTCCAGTGTATGTGGCTGGCACCCTAGCCGCTGAGCTACAGGCACCCAGCCTGATGAATCTTCTTGCTAGCAGGAAGTCTTACAGTGGTGTAAGTGGTCCTATACCAAGAAGGTTCAGCATACTAACATAGTAGCTTGTATCTCTCTTCTCATAAAGCCACCAGTCCCACTCTAATAATAACCCATTTATCTATGAATGGATTAATTCATTCATTAGGGCAAAGCTTTCATGATTCAATCACCTTAAAGGTTCCATTTTGTAGTGATGCCAAAT
The DNA here is from genome assembly GCA_963574355.1 of Loris lydekkerianus. Lineage (NCBI taxonomy): Eukaryota > Metazoa > Chordata > Mammalia > Primates > Lorisidae > Loris > Loris lydekkerianus. The sequence goes on along the minus strand of CAUYPK010037481.1, from coordinate 12,095 downwards.
TGAGAAGTAAGTTTTGGCATGAGTTTGTGGAGATATTTAAATGATAGCACCATTCCATTTTCTTTCTTTTCTTTTCTTTTCTTTTCTTTTCTTTTCTTTTCTTTTCTTTTCTTTTCTTTTCTTTTCTTTTTCTTTCTTTCTTTCTTTTTTTTTTTTTTTTGAGACAGAGCCTCAAGCTGTCACCCTGGGTAGAGTGTTGTGGCATCACAGCTCACAGTAACCTCCAACTCCTGGGCTCAAGCAATTCTCCTGTCTCCACCTCCCAAGGAGCTGGGATTACAGGTGCCCGCCACAATGCCCAGCTATTTTTTGGTTGCAGCCATCATTGTTGTTTGGTGGGCCCAGGCTGGATTTGAACCTGCCAGATTAGGTGTATGTGGCTGGCGCCTTGGCCGCTTGAGCCACAGGCACTGAGCCCATTCCATTTTCATTGTAATCATGGCTCAGGACTTCAGGAGATGTTTCTCAGATAGGTTCAAAATCAATCTCAATTATGGGGACAAGTAGGTGTTTAAAATCTATGGCTAGTTCAGATAGGAGATAAATTCTGTAAATCAAGGGGTACATAACTGGGGACTGAAGGCATTTCATTGGGATGAATACACTGATGTTCAGGGAATAAGGAGAAGGGTATTATTAAGAGTAATTGAAGAAGGTGTCTGTGATGGTTAAATTGACAGCACAGGAGACAGGCAATGCTATAGGTTCAAGTAGAAGAAAACTGAACATTGCGAAAAGCTGAGAAAAAGTGAGAGAGAGATAGAGAGAGAGAGAGAGAAGGGAAGAGCAACAATGACAACATAAATACTGGGAGGAGGTACATAATGGCATGATGATTAATGTGTTAATAGCAGGGCAGTATAGTGCCTATGGCCTTGGCTAGCAGGAAGATAGAAATTGAGAAGAGAAATTAGCTTGAGATCTAGAAATTTTACTAAAATTTTTCTTGTGATGTGTTCTAATCCTGAATATAGTATGCAATATTTCTTCTAAAAGTGATTTTTCAGGGTATCAGAATCTAATTTCATAACAGAATCAGATTGTATTACGTATACTTTAATAATCATAAGATACATTTGATTTCAGATAGCATTTCAATTTTCAGAGACCATATATTAAAGAAATTAAGTATGAAAGGCTTTCCTTCAAGTGTTCTAGGGATTTATGAATTAGATAAAAGTAGAGGGAAAGGATTGTTTGGATCCTTACATGAATAAGGAATGGAAAAATGAATGAGAAAAAATCAAGGAAGAAGCAGGATACCTTTGTGGATTCTGGCAAGCAGGAGGACATGAATTAGGGTGTATGTATCTGATTGGTAAAGAATGTAAGTCAGAGAGAAATAGCCAAAGTTAAGTGCAGGATGAAGTCATTCATCCTTGAGTCATGTGACTCAAGGAAACCATGTCCCTGCATTGGTATATGAGTCAACTGCAATCGATTTGTTGAAAATATCAGTCTTCCCCTTGACTACCTCTTATATGTAGATACATACCCTGTTTCCCTGAAAATAAGACAGTGTCTTATATTAAGTTTTGCTCCCAAAGATGCGCTAGGTCTTATTTTCAGAGGACATCTTATATTTCCTGTAAGTAGGTCTTATTTTCGAAGGATGTCTTATTTTTGGGAAAACAGGGTAGTTGAAGGGAGAACATTGGCCCATTCATTAAAAATTAGTCTTTATTAAAGTAGATTAGCCTGTGCCCTCACGATTCCCTTGAGAGGTTTTCACTGACACTGTTTACCTGTGAGAAATGAACCCTCAGTTTCATAATGTTTTCTTAATGAATGTAGGTATCTCATGTTGTTCTAGAAATATGCATTCTCTATCATCTGTATGACTCTTTGAAATATAAATGTGTTTTGTGTTTGCCATTGTAAGGACATTAATGTCACCTGATGCTTAGTGAATGACTTAAAATAGATGGCAATTTAATTTCTGACAGTTTCCATCATTCTGTTTTGTTTTATGCTTCCTTATTTCAAGGGATATTCATATTTCATTGTTACATATTGGTCATCCCGGAGGAAATTTTACAGTCAACCTTATAGAATACAATGAAGATATAATTAATTACCCTAACATCAAATAATGAAATTTCATTATATTAATATGGAAATAAGTCTATTTATGAAATTTTATTATATTAATATGGAAATCAGTCTATTTCTTCCTTTTTGTTGACATTGTCTTTAATGTTTTGTGCCCTATCATTTTGGAAAACTTTCTCAAATTAAAAAAATATTCACTTATTCTAACTTTTTAATTTTTATGTAAGACTGCATATACCCAGGGCATAACAGTCCATATCAAAGACAAAGCAGCCATTTTCACAAACATGTTCTCTATGTAAAAAATATAAAATACCTTTAAATTGGATTTTTGCATAAGCAATTGAAATGCAGTGATGAAGGTTGCTGTTAAGGCAAAGAGAAAATGAGAATGCACAAGAATGCAAGAGACTACATGATTTCCATTTTATTTTCAAGACAGGACGCAATGTCATTTACTGAAAAGACAAAAGAAGGTGGACTGGGCCTGTTGGCAGCATTAAAGTTATAGATTTAGCCAGTATTAGGGATGTAGTGAAGGAAATACCAAGACAACTAAAGTAACAAATAGAATCATTTTATAAATAGTATTCCAAATATACTACCTATATTTGTTTAGAATATACTTTTTTAGGTATTAGAATAAACTCTATATTGCATTATATGATCTGATTCTCACCAACATTCACAGGAATGTTGGTCCATTCCCTACACCATGAAATTAGGAACACAGATGTTGCTATAGTTCAAATTGCTTAAATTTCTCATGGCTACATTTCTTCCTTGTAACTGTCAGACTATACCAGTTTTTATATTTAAAGGATATAGAAGACATTTATATGTACACAACATGTTAAGGGCTCAGTAAGTGGTAAGGTCTATAAGCTCTTATTACCAGGATTGATAAATGACAAAACTGTGGCAGAGTGAATACAGGTGATTTGTTCAAGGCCCAAAGAGATCACTCATTCCCAGGTATGGCACAAAGCAATACTTACCATACTTTAGATCTTCTTTTTCTATTAACAAATATTTGTTAATTTCTACAATATGTTCAGGAAATACAGTTAGTGGTATAAATAAGTGTATACCAGAGGACTATACCAGGGAACTTTGAAAAAGTTTATGGGGAAATGGAATTAAAAGATAAAAAAATAAAAATTTGGCTTGGCGCCTGTGGCTCAAGCAGCTAAGGCACCAGCTACCTACACCTGAGCTGGCAGGTTTGAATCCAGCCTGGGCCTGCCAAACAACAATGATGGCTGCATTGTGGTGGATGCCTGTAGTCCCAGCTACTTGGGAGGTGGAGGCAGGAGACTTGCTTGAGCCCAGGAGTTGGAGGTTGCTGTGAGCTGTGATTCCACAGCACTCTACTCAGGGCCACAGCTCTGTTTCAAAAAAAAAAAAAAAAATTATATATATATATTTCTCAACATAGCTCTATTAAATTTAAGGAACTTTTGTAAGAGATGATACCAGCCACTTAATCAATCCCTAAAGCACTGAGAGTCTTGGGAATTTAACCATTGTGAAGCAGTTTTGTTATTATTATTTTTTACTTTATCAACTGAAAAAAAATGAGTATCCTTTAAAGATCTTTTGTTTGTTTTTTGAGACAGAGTCTCATTATGTCGCCCTTGGTAGAGTGCCATGGCATCATAGCTCACAGCAAACTCACACTCTTGGCTCTAGCGATTCTTTTGCCTCAGCCTCCCTAGTAGCTGGGACTACAGGCACCTGCCACAATGCCTGGGTATTTTTTGGTTGCAGCCATCATTGTTGTTTGGCTGGCCCAGGCTTTGGTGTATGTGGCTAGTGCCCTACTCACTGAGCATGGGTCCTGAGCCCCTTTAAAGACTTTTTTGTTTTAATAAGGAAAGAAAGAGAAGTCAGAAGAAGTCCAGTCAGGACTGTGAGGTGAATGCCTAATGATTTTCCATGGAAACTCTCTATAAATTTCTCAGATGATGAGAAGACATGCACAGGAATATTGTGTTGAAGGACTGTGGTGAAGCTTTCTTCAGTGCATTTTTGCTAAAGTTTTTGCTGATGTTGTCAAAACACTCTCATATTACAATCAGAAGTTATGCAGATGTTATCATTCTTTGACTTACCAGAAAGTCAACAAGCAAAATACCTTGAACATACCAAAAAACTGTCGCCATGACCCTGTTTTAAAATTTTTTATTATTTTATTTTATTTTATTTTTTCAAAATATTACAGAGGTACAAATGGTTTTGGTTACATGAATCACTTTTGTAACAAGTGCTTGAGTCAAGGTTATAGTGTACTTTCCACCGAGATAGTGTGCACTGTACCTGTTAGGTAGTTTTTCACCCATCTCTTCCTTCCCCACCCCCTACTTGGTTTCCATTGAGTTTTACTTCCCTCTATGCCCAATGGGTGCACATTGGTTAGCTCTAATTTACTAGTGAGTACATAGTGTTTGTCTTCCCCTTCTTTAGACCTACCATGTGATCCAGTAAACCCACTACTGGGTACTTCCCCAAGATAGAAGTCATTTTTGTCAAAAAGACACTTGTACTTGAAGGTTTATTGCAGCACAGTTCACAATTGCAAGGATGTGGAATCAACCCAAATGCCCATCAATTCATGAGTGGATTAACAAAATGTGGCATATGTATACTATGGAATACTACTCAGCCATGGAGAAGGATGACTTAATGCCACGACTTCTTGATTGTTCCAATTTTGTTTCTACTGGATCACTTCTTTTGTGTGTATGTATGTGTGTGTGTGTGCAGATTAGATTATAAAAAATTGGTTCATGTGATTACAGAAGCTCAATCTGCAAAGGGGCCAGGGGAGAGTAGTGGGGTTGCAGATGAAGCCCAAGGAAGTCTGCTAGACAAGTCTCTCTTGCTGGGGGACTGCCCAGACCTTCAACTGTTGCATAGGGCTTACCACATTATGGAGGGTGATCTACTATAGGGTCAAAACGTTAATCAAATGCAGTGGTAAAGTCTACCAATTTAAATGTCATTGTCACACAAAAACACTTGGAATGATGTTTGACTAAATATCTGGGCACCCTGCATCCCAGTCAGGTGGACACACAAGATTAGCTTTCCTGGAGGCCCCACTCAGGCTGTGCTGGAGTGGCAGCAGGCCCCTTTCTTTCCAGGAGTGTGAGGGAAGCTGGGCTGGTGTTGCAGTCAGCTCTCCTGTAGGCTATGAGAGTGAATTGACATATCCAGAGAAGAGGTTTTGAGGAACTTCATCACAAGTCTTGTTTCCAGAGACCCCATGGGACTACTGCAGAAATAAGGCGTAGTGTGTAGGGACAGGAAACTTCTAACTCCCAGGCTCAAGTGATCCTCCTGCCTCAGCCTCCCAAGTAACTAAGACTATAGGCATCTGCCACTGTATCTGGCTAATTTTTCTGTTTTTAGTAGAGATGGATTTCACTTTTGCTCAGATTGTTCTCTAACTCAAGGGATCCTCCCGGTTGGACTCTCAGAGTGCTAGGATTACAGGTGTGAGCCACCATGTTCAGCTATGACTGTGTCCCTGTCTGTTGTGGTGACTGAGAGCATCCTGGTCTCCTTCTTGTAGTGAGGGTCACTGTAGCCAGACATGTAGGTGGAGCTGGGTGGGGTACACCCTGTAGTCAGGGTGGGACCTGGCAGCCCAGAAGGCCAGGTGAGGACACAACCTCAAGGACAGGCCCCAACCCAGGTCCCCATCCAGAATGGGCAGGCATGGGGTTCCTCAGCATCAGGGCTGTGAGCACCCAGAACCACCCTTCTCCCAGCATAGTGCATGCCAGTATTGGAAGATGCTGGTGCAAAGATGCTCCAGGAAGAGATTGTCCCACAGATGGGACATCCTGCAGACCATCCTCTAATTGCTCCCTTCAAATCCAGGCCGGTTCCACTGTCAGGGAGCTAGTCTGTGAGACAAGGGCACAGTGCTCCCAGAGTTACAGTGGGTGAGCCAAGTGCTTAAAGTGAGGCAGAGCTACATCCTGGACCTGGGGAAGCACAGGGTTGGGGAGCTGGCAGCCTTTCCAGGGGGGCATCTTTGCCTGCCCATGAAGAATGTGCTAGATTTCAGCAGGCACAACGAGCTTCCTGCTATAGTTTCTGATTAACAAAAGGCCCAAGGTGGGGTCTGGGGCAAGGCCAGATGGAGCAGAAATGAGGCTTTTGAAGTGATTGGAAAGGTGGACACTCAGGCCACGGAGACTGTGAGAATAGGCCCGAGCTGAGCACGCATACATTTTGTGTGCTCAGCAGAAGGCTGAGGAAAAGGTGCCTCTGAGGGCCAGGGATCTATAAATGGCTTCTAGAAAGTGTCAATGTTGCCATGCAGAGGTCCCCAACGTCCTGTCCTCGAAACACCTGCTAAAAAGAAACAGCTTGGAGTGAGTCTTAACTGTACCTTGGCCCAATAGGCCAGATAAGCCCTGGTGGAAAAGCTGGCCCCCCCTCTGCTAGGGCAAGCTCTGCCTTAGTTTCCTGATTGGAACTACCCTGGACTTTAGCCTGCCTGGCAGGGGCCCCTGCACTCCCACCTCTGCCATTCCTTCCCTGGGCCAGGCTGACCCTTGTTTCTCATACTTGAACTGGTCGGACTTTGGCTCCAGAACCAAAGGGTCAGCAGCCTCTAGCCACGCAGAGAAGGTAAATCCACCCTGAGATGACCCGAGGATGGCCCATCTGCCTGCCTGGAGACCACAGAGAGCCGGGCTGGTCCCTCATTTAAGAGTGGCTGCCAGTTGAATCACATGTACCCTGAGCCTCCTTGCGACTTGATGGAGGGTGCAGCCTGGGGCTGGGAGGATATTGGAAAGGTGCCTAAGGGAGGCAGCAGCTAGCTGCATCTGGAAGTGAGTTGCTGTAGGTGTAGAGAAGTCCAGACCAGGATCCAGGCTTGACTGGCTGCCTCTAGGGAGCAGTTCCTGAAGCTGGTGACAGTGTGGAGGGAGAAGGATGGCCCCAAACCCAGATGCCTCTCAACAGAATAGCCTTAAGCTGCTACAGTGGCCTCACAGCTTTGGCCCAAGCAATGCTGCAGCACTGTTGCCAGGGACAAGTATCCCTCACTCTGCATGGGCAGCTGGCCAGGCTCCTCTGGGACAGGTAGGATTTGCATGCTGGGGCCCTTTCTGCTCCTTACCAGCTGTAGACTGTCCTTGTGGTTCCAGCTATTTCAGAGCTGTACCTCATCTCCCTACATGTGCAAACATACTCACCATCTTGCTCTCTGGAGGTGAGCAGGATTCTGTCCATTCAAAGAAGATTCTAGGATAAGGGTCACCCAAGAATCCCAGGCTACCTCTTGGCTTCTCTTCCTCCCACTGGTCCCAGAAATCACTGTGCCCAGCAAGGAGGATGAATGGGTCAAAGAAAGCCTATCAGTAAAGATGACATACGAATTAGCCTCCCAGGAGCTTCAATGTACAGATGAGGCCAGACTCAGTCCCATGAGGAGCATGGAGTCTAGTACGGGAACATAAGTGGGGATTACCCAGTAAGCATTACCTTCAGGACCAGTTTCTCATGTATTCTGCTGGCAGAAAGGCACCAGCTCAAGCTGTGTGGTACTGAGGACAGGGAGTAGCAGGTCACCAGCCAGGTGTTGACGTGATTCTTTGTGGCCTGCCAGATCCATGGTGTGTGAAGTCAGCCCTCGTGGCCCAGCCATGCATGTCTGCAAATTCCCGCCAAGCAGGATGCTCTCCCTCAAGCCAGTATCCAGTGGAGAAGTGTAGGGGGAAGGGGAGGCAGAAAACAGGGCTACACTCTGCCCACAGAGCAGTCTCAGCTGTATCCATAACAGTCAGGGGGCATGTTAACCCCTCTGTGCTATGAGACTCAGGAGATGCTCAGGGCAGGGATGGGTGATAAAGGTCTCTAGTATGTGCTCCTGTGAGGACATGTAAGGATAAGAATGCCCTCCTGAGCATATGGTGACAATGTGCCCTGGGACTCAAAGAGAAGTCCCTAGAGCCTGGCAGGACTGCAGAGTGATGCCTTTAACCTGGATCTGGGCTTGGCCTTTGTCACACCTTGTGGTTCGTGCAGTGCTGCTGAATCCTGTGAGGACTCCACAGCCTGACCCTGTCTCTCCATCTGTGTCCTTAGCACTCTGGCAGGGTGGGTCACTCTTCTTGGCTTTACACCTGAGAGGGGAAGACAGATGAATAGAAAGTCCAGGAATTGGAAATGGAAAGTGGATCCCTACAGTTTTCCTTCTGTCCCTTGGTCACCCCCTTCCCTGAGAACTTTAAACAGCCAACAGTGCAGAGGCATGTGTGGTTTGGGAGGCAAGTTCTAGGCAGGTGCTGAGGAAACAGGATAGGAGAGGTGCAATTCCCATGCCTGGGGGGGAAGGGGTCTGGGGGTCACACGCCACCCCACCCTGCTGAGCACTGGTCCCAGGCTATCTCCCAGAGTCAAGGCCACATTGCTGGCTGACCCTTGGCCAAAGTGAGAATCCTGGATCAGCATCCTTGATGGACTGGGGCCTGCTGGACCACCTCACCCAGCCCCTGGACCTTGGGATGTGGCTTTGCATGGTGTAGACACTGCAGCTGCGAGGTTGGGGCTTTCAGGACTTGGGAATAGATGTGTGAGACCCCCGGCATGGGGTGCAGGAGCTGTGACCATGCCAGAGCATCCAGGTGCCTGGATCACTTTTAACTCATAGTATTATTGCCAGAATTTCTTCTTCAGTAGGTCCTTGGTCTTGGGAAGGGGTCCTTAAACTACTGCCCCGCAGGCCACATGCAGCCCACTGAGGACATTTGTCTGGCCTGCAGGGTGTTTTTGCCTCCACTGCCTGTTCTCTTAGCAACTGACTTATCCTGGGCTACAGTGCATGTGTGGAATGTGTGCAGCACTCTCCGACTCCCCTCCTTCTCTTTGTCTCTCGACTGCTCCTCTCAGTCTCAGGTGTGATCAGACAAGTCATGAGCTTGCCTGTGCAGAGTCTGCTGTTGCCTTAGGAGTAAGGTAATAACAAGTAAGAATTTTTTTTTTTTTTAAAGTTAGGAGGTCTTTTTTTTGTTTTTGAAAATAGGGGGCATCTATTTTTTTTTTTTTTTTTTTGAAGTTAGGAAAGCCTTTTTTCCTTAAAGTTGGTTAGTTGGTTGGGGGTGGTTGGTTTCTAGGGGGGTTGCATCACAGTGATAATGCAAATAGTCAGCGCTCAGTTCTAATGCAATTTGTCAGTGCTCAGTGGTAATGCAAATAGTCAATACACAGAGGTAATGCTAATAGTGCTCAGTGGTAATGATAATTGTAAGTGCTCATTGTTAATCCAAATGGTCTGTAGTCAGTGTTAATGCAAATGGTCAGTGCTCAATGTTATCACATGGGGGCCCCAAACTGGTAATCTGCCTAGGGCCCCATGGGAACTTAATCTGGCTCTGCAGACAGCCAAGGAGTAGGAAACCCAATTTAATTGATAGTAAGTGCATTTATATTCTGATTTCTATTTAATTGTGTATGATGTTGTATATTGTGTGCTGTGTGAGCCCTGTTTCATACTGTTGTGATCTCTGGGCAGGGTGAGTTCAGCCATATGCTTGTACGGCTGAACTCGCATTATATTTGGAAGGAAAAAGGGATACATGCCTTCTTTTTTCCTGCAGTGGAATCTGATCGCATGGGTCTTCTCACTCATACGATCAGATTCCTGTGTGAGTTCACAGATCACAGTGTGATTCACACAGGGTAGTATGAACTGGAAATGTGGTGGAGGAACCAGCTGTAATCATGTGGGTTCCTGCACCGCACCCATGTGAGCCTGAGGTAAAAGCAAACTTCCACCAATATGGGCACTGGTGAAGCTGAAAAGATGTTGACTGGCAAGGCTGCATTGATGGGCACTAATCAGACTGCATTGATGGGCAGTGCAGTCTATATGTCTCTGTGTGGGCAAACTTATATATATATATAATAAATTAGTAAAATACATACATATATATATATGTGTATATATATATATATATATATATGTGTGTATATATATATATATATATATATAAATTTGGAATCCCTGGGAAACAATGATATCAAGAAAGAAAAAAATTGAGTTAGCATGTAGGATGTTTAAAGAACAGTGGACTTATGATTACTTTTTCATGCAGTACAAGGAAAGAGTTGTGTGTTTTATGTGCCAGAATAGTGTCTGTGTTCAAAGAATACAATTTGCATCAACACTATCAAGCTCAACATAAAGATAAATATGATTGTTTGGTCAGAGAAGTGAGAAAAGATAAAATATTAAAACTGAAAAATACATTGACAACTCAGAAAAATACTTTTGTGAAGCAGAAGCAGCTAAATATTTCATCACTGTGAGCAAGTTTTCAAATTGCCAAGATAATAGCATGCACTGGCAGACCACTCGTGGAGAGAGAATTTGTTAAAAAATGCCTTCTTTCTATTGCCAAAGAGATGTGTCCAGAGAAGGCTGATTTATTTAGTACAGTGTCTTTCAGGACCTACAATTACATGAAGGATTGAAGAAATAGGAGACAATTTGCATCAGCATTTGCCACTAAAAATACTTTCCTATTTTTCCTTGGCACTCAATGAAAGTAATGATGTTCGTGATTCTGCACAACTTCTAATTTTTATTTGTGGGATGAATGACTATTTCAAAGTCACAGAAGAGCTTGCTGCACTGCAAAGCATCAAAAAAACAACTACAGTATAGGATATCTATGAAAATGTTTGCCAAACTGTGAATGGTTTGGAGCTGGACTGGGCTAAACTAGACAGTGTGACAACTGATGGGGCTACCAATTGATGGTGGGGTCTGAGAAAGGAGTAATTGCTCACATTAACCATGAGATGGACAAAGATAACCATTCTCATCCAATAGACATACACTGCCTCATCCACCAACAAGAGCTGTATAGTAAATCACTGAAGTGGGACTCTGTTATGCAAATTATGGTATCTTGTGTTAACTTCATTAGAGCTAATGCACTAAACCACAGACAATTTCAGGAATTTCTGTTTGAGCTAAATGTTGCCTATGAAGATGTTCTGTACCACACACAAGTCTGCTGGCTGAGTTGAGGGAGAGTTCTGAAACATTTCCATGACATATTTCCACAGATTACAGCTTTTCTGCTTTCAAAAAACAAAGAAGCATCAGAACTCAATGATACAGAATGGAAATGGTATCATCCCTTTCTGACAGATGTAACAGAGCTACTCAACAGTTTCAATGTGCAACTTCAAGTAAAGGGGAAGCTCATCTGTGATATGCAATCATATGTGAAAGCACTTGAAGTAAAATTAGGCCTCCTCATCAAACAAGTGAAGGAGGAAAATTTCTGCCATCTCCCCACAACTCAAAATCTGTTAGTGGAAAAACCATTGGTTGCATTTCCAAACAAAACATGTGTGGATTCACTGAAAAAGTTGCAAAAGGAGTTCCAATTTAGATTTAAAGAGCTTCATCTCCATGAATAGAATATACAGCTTTTCCATAACCCATTTTCTATTGACATTGAAAATGTGGATACGATTTACCAAATGGAACTGGCTGAATGGCAGAATTGTGACTCTCTGAAAGATGCATTCAAGTCAAGAAGCCTTCCTAATTTCTATGCATCTCTTCCCTCTGAGACATACCCTAATCTCAGGAACCATGCACTCAAAATGGCAACCATCTTTGGCAGCACTTATGTCTGTGAACAGACTTTTTCCAGAATGAAACATCTGAAATCTCCAATCAGATCTAGACTAACTGATGCACACTTGCATCACTTGTTACAACTAGCAGTAACAAATATGGAACCGGACATTGACCATCTCATTAGCCAAAAGCAGGCCCATACTTCCCATTGAAATACTGGTAAGTTTGTTGATTTAACTTTACTTGTTCTTCATTTCAAATATTGTATTTGTTCTTTTTTTTTTTTTTTTTTTTTTTTTTTTTATTTAAAAATAAGATATGTAAAGTTTTCATATAAATTTTTTAATTTTTTTTTTTTTTTTAAAAAAAATTCCGGCCCACCAATTGTCTTATGGACAGTGAAACGGCCCCCGTTTTA
>CAUYPK010037480.1:0-22280 GCA_963574355.1 Loris lydekkerianus | reverse complement strand
CTAGTGTTTTCCAGATATATGATCATATCATCTGCGAAGAGTGAAAGTTTGATCTCTTCTGACCCTATGTGGATACCCTTGCTCGCCTTTGCTTCCCTAATTGCAATGGCTAAAACTTCCATTACAATGTTAAAGAGCAATGGAGACAATGGGCAACCTTGCATGGTTCCTGATCTAAGTGGAAATGATTTCAATTTAACTCCATTTGATACGAGATTGGCTGTGGCTTTGCTGTAGATGGCCTCTATTAGTTTAAGAAATGTCCCTTCTATACCAATTTTCTTAAGTGTTCTGATCATGAAGGGATGCTGGATGTTATCAAAAGCTTTTTCTGCATCAATTGAAAGAATCATAGAACTGGAACATATTCTTCTTAGCAAAGTATCTCAGGAATGGAAGAAAAAGTATCCAATGTACTCAGCTCTACTGTGAAGCTAAATTATAGCTTTAACATGAAGGCTATAACCCAACTATAGCACAAGACTATGGGGAAAGGGCCAAGGAAGGGGAAGGGAGGGGGAGCTTATGGTGAAGGGTGGGTAATGGGTGGGGCCACACCTATGGTGCATCTTAGAATGGGTACAGGCAAAACTTACTAAATGCAGAATACAAATGTCTACATGCAATAACTAAGAAAATGCCATGAAGGCTACATTGAACAGTTTGATGATAATATTTCAGATTGTATATGAAACCAGCACATTGTACCCCTTGATTGCACTAATGTACACAGCTATGATTTAACAATAAAAATAAATAAATTAAAAAATAAATTTAAAAAAATGTATCAGCAAATACTGAGATGCAACTGCAATGATATAAGGGGAATTGCATTTTTAAAATTTTAGATTCACACGTGACTTTGGCATAAGGGGAGTAGAGGGACAAGAAAAGGACAAACTGGAGACATGGAGACCAATTAAAAGCTATTGTGAAAAAAAGAAAGCTACTGCAATAGTCTAAGCCAGCAGTGAAGAGGTCCTGAATTTGTGGATATATTCAGTGCTCAAAAAATATCTGGTGAATAAAATGATCTTGTGCATTGCTACTAAGTTCATACTAAGTAAGTAACGCAGCAAAGAAAGTAGAAAAGAGAAAAAGGGGGAGGAATGACATGCACAGAGGGGGAAGGAGTCCATCTGTGACAGCAAGTCCGGTGTTCACAAAGGTTAAGAATTTGGAATTGCCAAATCTCCAACTTTTCTCAATACCCATCATTTTATTTCCTAGTTTCTATATGCTCTTTCAATACTTTTTTCCCTTAGTAATTCTGCTGGAAAATTTCCATTTCTTCTTTGTAGCAGCCTGATTTCTATATGAGTACAAATTCTCCTTTTCTATCAATTCTTCTCAGATTCTCAATCATCTGTCTCTTCTGAAAACAATATTACTTATTCTTGATTATATGATGCATTTTATTTGTTCTAGTTATTTTACTTTATTTTAAATTTTATCTTCCCATTCCCCTCCTAATTAATGTTATGCTTCTTAGAGGTTAGAGATTTCTAATAGTTTGTAGATACTTCAGTACCTAGCAAAGTGTTGCGCCTAGAGAAGTGTCAAATTTAAGTGTCATAAAAGAGCTAAAATCACCTTATAAAAATTTCTCATGTTATAAATGAGGAATCTCATACTCAGAAATAAGAAGCCTCTTATCGCTTCTCAGCCTTTTGGCTAAGATCAAGTGTAGGAATAAGAAGCCTCTTGCTCCAGATTATACTGTTAGAGAAAGAACTAGGATTAGAACCTGGGATTTTAGTCAGTTGCACACTTTTTTTTTTTTTTTTTGAGGGTCTACTTTGTACCAGGTCATTATTTAAGATTTTTGTGTCAAAAGGCAAGAAGACCATGGAGATTTTCAGGCCTGATTGTGATTCCAATAAGCTTCTCCTTTCATTGCCAAGGCAGGCAGATAAATTTTGCAGAAGAAACTGCTAATGCATTAGGCCAACCTAAGTATCTAAATTCTGCTGAGATCGTAACTAAGCTGTAAGAGCGGAGATTGCTAAACAAAAAAGTAAGAGATACTGTACCTGAAAACTCCATCAATATACTAATGACTAGGAGAAAAGAGGTGCTAGATGTAGCAAAGAAGAAATGGATTCTGTAAAAAGTGGTTATGAATTATCTCATGGAAAGCTCTGAAATGAGAAAGAGAATACACTGTGAATTCTACAACACTCAAAGGAAATATCCTGTCTCTCTCCCCCAACTCCTGAAAACAACAGTTAAACTAATTGCAAAGAACTTTGGGTCTTGCACTCAAATTAAATATTCATAGAACTCCATTTATGTGCTGCATTTAGAAGTTAAGAGACTTTAAAAACCCTTCTGCATTCCCAATAGTCAGCTAATCCATTAGAAATGTGATACTGGCTCTAACCCACAGTAACAGAGTACCAGCCCAAGTGGCCAGCTGAGCTTGGGAGCTTTCTCAAGAGCTGCAGGCAGGGTCTTGAAGATGCTCAGTCATTCTGGCAGCAAATCTCTGGCCCTTCTCACCAGTGAGGTTTATCACCAAGCAGTTAAGTAAAAGAGAGGGATATGCTAAGGAGAGTTTTATGAAGGGGGAGAGCGATGATTCATGTGACAAAGCCACTATTTTATGTGGTAATGTGAACTGATTCAGATGCTGTTTAGGGGGAAAAAGATTCGGTACTCAAATTTAACATTTCTTTATGTTGAACTTGATTATAAATGTGTTTATACTGAAAGACTGGTGGATGCTGTATAGATAGGTGACTTTTCCCTACGTTACCCGCTTTTCATTTTGTTAGAATAGGGATCAGTAAACTCCAGCCCTCTGGATTACCTTCAGCCTGTTCTTGTTAATAAGGGCTTATTGCAAGGCAGTCATATCTACTTGTTTCAATTACTGAGTAGTACGGCCCGCATAGCCAACACTATCTACTATTTGACACTTTCCAGAAAGTTTCCTGACCTCTGCTTCAGAAAAATACCAATGTTATATACGAAGTTGAAATTTTTAATTGAACTCCACATGTGTCTTCACTATACTTAAATGTATTCAACTGACACATAACACTCCCAATCCCCATTTCTACCACCACCACCCCCACACACATATATACACGGTATTAGAAAGGTAAAATTGGTGATTCAAGGCTTTCTTTAAATTTCAGGTTAATGTGAAGGTATAAACAACTAGGTTACAATGTTTGCATTGGTTAGAGTCCCTCATGCAGTTGTATCCCACACCCAAGAGTTGCGCCATATACCCTTACACTGTGCCCATTAAGTGGGAGCACGCCACTCCCTCTTCCTCCTTCCCATCCTCCCTTCTTTGTCTCTCCTTCCCCAACTTGTATAGAATTTTTTTCTGTTAAGTGGGCATGTATTAGATTGTCTAGTGGCTTCATATTAGAATTGAGTGCCTTGCATACTTGCTTTTCCATTCTTGTGATGCTTTACGAAGAAGAATGTGTTATATCTGCACCCTGGTTAATACAAAAGATATAAAGTCTCCATTTTTTTTTTTTTTTAGTTGCTAAATAAAATTTCATGGAATAGTAGTCCATGGAATAAACATATTCCACAGTTTATTAATCTATTCCTAGGTTGATAGGTATTTAGGTTGTTTCCGCATTTGGCAATTATAAATTGAGCTGCAAAAAACAAGCTAATGCAAACGCCCTTACAATAAAATGATTTTTTTTTTTTTCTTCTGGGGAAATGCCTAGTCATGGGATTGAGGGAGCAAATGGGAATTCTAATTTGAGTTCTTTGAGGATTCTCCATACTTCCTTCCAAGGAGGCTATATTAGCTTGGAGTCCCACCAACAGTGTAAAAGTGTTTCCTTCTCTCCACAGCCATGCCAGGATCTGCAGCTTTAAGACTTTGATGATTCAAGCTTTAAGAAAATTCAAAATCCATTGAAATGAAATTTTTACAATATGCTTTGGCTTTTTCTGAATAGGCATGAATAAAAAAAAGAGTTTTGAGTATTACAATGTAACCATAAGTGAGTAACTGTGTTTTTGATCCAACTTCTTGATTTTCTACCAATTGTCAGCATTTTCAGAACTCATTGGTAGAAACCACATCTTGCCCTTAAGATTCCTCGAATCCAAAGGGGATGGGGCCAAAGAATTCACGGTGACAAAGAAATCACTTGGGTTAAATCTGTTTGTTGTATGCCAGATGGGCTGATAGAATAATCATGAAAATAATCCTTTATAACCTCTCTTGCTCTTCTCTGAACATTTCATTATTTATTCACAGTAAGTCTTCCATGGCACATAAGAAATATATGGGTTGCTTCATGTATTAGTTACCTAACATGTTGTTAGCAACTAGAGTTGGAAATCAGTCAGAGCACAGTATTTTAAGAAAAGACCAAGTAAGGGGACCAGAAGACTCAGTCCAGGATGGTCATTATGCACATAATTGTTAATGGCAGTTTTTCAACTCAGATTTCTTCAGGGACAAGATAAAGTAGAAATAAAAGTACTGGGGTCCATTGTATATATGGATCTTTTCTGGCATGGCAGAATAAAAGGAAACAGGACAGAATGGGCAAGCCAACTAACTATATTCTCTCTAGGAAAGAAATGTTCAAGGAAATAAAATGATATTTGTTCCTTTGCATCCTTGGAGAACTAATTTCTTAGATAATCTGGTAAGAATCATGTTAGGGGGTGGGAATATATATTTTTATAAAGATTAAACTTATTTAAACTTAATTTACTTTTTTAAAATAATGAACAGATATCATACATTCTACTGATCTTAAAATCATATCTCACATTTATAATCTTGGTCCTGTTTGGTGTTTATTGAGCTCCTATTATGTGTAGACACTATGTTTCCAAAGATCTCACCTTTGACAAGTTCATAGTTTAGTAGGGGATGGAGCTATTATAAAATATTGAATATACATTCAATAGATCATTTCAATATACTGAATAGGTATATTCTAATCATTTCAGAATAATATACTAAAAGTTAAAAAAAGGTTTAATCCTGACTTTAATAGTTTTGTTCAGTAACTAGGAAGCAGATACATAAAATAAACAAGTGAAATATATGCATTAATATAATGTTTTAAGTCACTCTTTGTTCTCAGCTTGAATATTAACAAAACCAAAAGTAAATATTCACTGGTTCTCCAGGAACACAGTTTTCAAGAAAAGATGACTCTTGACCTTTTTTCCTAGAAGGCCTACTGTATTAAAAGCTTCTAAAGGAGCCAGATGAGGTGGCTCATGCCTGTAATTTTAACAGTTTGGGAGGCTGAGGCAGTAGGGTCCCTCGAGCTCAGGAGTTTTCCATTTAGAAGACTAATCGGATTCCATACAACAGGTTCTACGTGCCAGCCCCTCTGAGAGCTCACACTTATAGAGCTGCTCTTCTTGATTTTGCTCAGCTTCTCCTGCAAGAGGAAGAGATACTGTCTGTGCTATTGTCACCTAAGTCTGCAAAAACCAAGAGCTCCTTATCACAGGACATTTGTGTGGCCCAATCGAGGGCCCTGTACTTTAGTTCCTTACAACTTCTCTCAACAAAGCTTAGTATTATTTTTTCCTTTTCAATTTTCTTTAATAAAATAGGTACAAAGTGATATAGGGCACATTTCCATATTTTTAGCAACTTCTTATCCTTTTTCTCTCCCTTCTTCTGTCTTTCCTGCCCTCATCTTCCTCTCCTCTCTTTTATTCTTCATCTTTTTATGTGCGCATACATGTTTATGTGAAAAAATAAATGCTTTTATTTATTTTAATCAGTTTCATCCTTTTATTTTTTTGAACTTTTTTTTTTTTCTTTTTGAGACAGTCTCACTATGTTGCCCTTGGTAGAGTGCTGTGGTGTCACAGCTCACAGCAACCTCAAATTCTTGGGCTTAAGTGATTCTCTTGTCTCAGCCTCCCAAGTAGCTGGGACTACAGGCGCCCGCCACAACGCCTGGCTATTTTTCTGTTGCAGTTGTCATGTAGCTGGCCCAGGCTGGGTTTGAACCCACCAGTCTTGGTGTATGACCAAGGCTACCCTACCCACTGAGCTATGGACACTGCCTAGTCTTCTGAACTTTCTTAATAATAAGGGTTAAAATTGAAATGCAGAGAGAACCAGGAGAGAAAAAAAGGGAAATGTAAAAATAAGAGTAAGCATAATTTATAAATTATACAGGTTGCTATTAATATGACATAAATTTGATAATGTTTAAAATTATGCTAATGGAGTGCTTTGTAAGAAGCTCAAGTACACAAATATGATCCCTCCAAGTTTATGGATTCACAACAGTAATTTTATAATTTGTTCTTGCTAGTCTACTTTTTAGTTTTAAAAAAATCATCTGAATTCCCTTCAGTAGAAAATAAGTATACAGACCCATGAATGTGGCTAAAAATACCTTATTGTTACTGCTCTTAATGTACTTGCAGACTGGTTTTCTTTAATCTGCCAAAAAATTGCCTTTGTTAAAATAGTGATTTATATTTATATATTTTTTCCTCACCTA
The DNA here is from genome assembly GCA_963574355.1 of Loris lydekkerianus. NCBI lineage: Eukaryota > Metazoa > Chordata > Mammalia > Primates > Lorisidae > Loris > Loris lydekkerianus. The sequence continues at coordinate 15,801 of CAUYPK010037480.1, read as the reverse complement.
AATAAATGTTCACTTATAAAAACCACACATTCAAATCAATTCTTCAGATAGCTCTCAAAAATGTATTCCATATTTCATCTCATTAGGCTATACATCTAAGACTTTAGACTATATTATCCTATAATTTAATTACTACATTAGAGGTTTTTTGCTCTTGCTTTATGATCTGCCTTATGAACACCAGAAACTGGGGCCTTCAACACAATTAGATTATGTCCATAATGAAATTATATCTCTATCAAATATGAATTTGTTTTAAAAGAATATAGGAATAATATGAGCAGGAAGATCATTTTCATAAATCCATCTTTTGGAGTTCATTTTTAGGTGAATGAATCAGGTGCTATGTAAGGGGTCAAAGCTTAATTGGTAAATTTTGAAAGAATAAAAAACAGCCAGGCAACAGCTTAACAAAAGAGGCTGACAGCACAGCTGCTAGCCCTGTGGTTCTCAATTGGGGATGATTTTGGCCCCCAGGGCTTCTTCAGCAATGTCTGGTGACATTTGTAATTATTATAACCTGTGGGGGGAGATGCTACTGGCATCTAGTGGGTAGAATGTAGTGACACTGTTAATATCCTGCTTTGCATAAGACAGCTTCTCACAACAAATAAAATGTACGTCTTAAAATGTCTATAGTGCTGAGGTCCAGAAGACCCCGTGCCAGCCCCATAATCTTTGAGAGTTGCCACATTATATCATTTCAAAACACACTTCTAAATATGCCATGTGGCATGTATTCATCTCATAAATGGAAAGAAACAAAAATTAATTTTCTTTTTAGTATGTCAGCAATACCCCTTAATATAAATAGAGCCAATCAGACAGGGATGCACACCCAGGACTATGGATTAATAATCTTAACTTAGAGGGCGGCACCTGTGGCTCAAGGAGGAGGGCGCCGGCCCCATATACCAGGGGTGGCAGGTTCGAATGTGGCCCTGGCCAAAACTGCAAAAAAATAAAAAAATAAAAATAATCTTAACTTAGAGCTGACACAGTTATGCGAAAACACTTTGGAAAAAGAAAACAAATATTCTTTTGAGGCAAAGAATTTTGCATTTTTATTTCTCATTTCACTGCTAGCTCCACCAAAACCTTAAAAAATAAAACTTCAAGTTTAGAATATATAAGATCATAATCACGTAAAATAAAAGTATATATATACTTTTTTCATCTTTAAGCAGAGTGAGAACAATTTATAGAGGAAAAGCATTCTTTGACTTTTGATCTTATCTGCTTGTGAAATTTTCCATTTTCCGAAATTTTCTGAAAGTCAAGGGTTGAAATAACATATTAGGTTTACAAAGTGCTACTTAAGTTTAGCCTCGTAAAGCACAGAGGATGGGGAAACACCAGCAAACATACAAGGACTATCTAGAAATGGTCCAGCCATGTACTCGATAGAAAAAGAGACACGTATGGACACAAAAATTAAAACCGGCTCACAAATCTGAGGCAATCCTAAAGGAGACTGAGCAGGAGCAAGGGGAGATTATATTCAATTCATGTATTGTTCTTTTTGGTCAAAATACCAAAGTAGTGAAGTGGGGAAAAATAGCAAATCTCTTCTTTCAAAAAACTTTATTTTTACATTTAACCAATTATAACATCTTCTCTATTTGAGCTGCTCTCTTCCTTCTTTCCTTACTCCCTACCTCCTTTCTTGTTGATATATTCCTTCCCTCAACCTAATTTCAACACTGTCATTCATTCTACTAAAAGGCGTGTAGCATAGTGACAGTAGAAATCAGTGCAAATGGATCTGATTTCCACTACAACAGTCAACACGGGTGAGAGGGACCGAAACAACCACTTTAGAATGAAGTGCCACAGCTTAATAAATGTTTCAGTGCTTCATTAAAACCCTCCCTTTCACATAATTCAGAGGTCACCAAATCTTAGCCTGAGAGCCAGATCTAGCCCGTTGCCTGTTTTAGTCCTGCCTACAAGTTAGAAGGGTTTTATAATTTTAAAGGGTTGGAACAATATCAAAAGAATAATAATATTTTGTGACATGAAAATTATATGAACTCAAATTACATATAATACTTACAACTAAAGTTTTATTGGAACCCTGCCATGTCATTTATTTGTACTGTGTATGACTGCTTTCATGCTATAATAACAGAGTCGATTAGTTGTCACAGAAACCTTCTGACCCACAAAGCCTAAAATATTTACTACCTGGTCTTTAAAAGAAAGGGCTTACCAACCTCTGATATAACTGATCTTGGAAAAGCATTATGTGTATACACTATAACTTGAAATTCTGTACTTTGAAAAACAATCAATGAAAGGGCTCTCTGTCTACCAACATAAAATAGCTGGACAAAAAAAAAAAAAAAAAAAAAAACGATTAAATACATAAAACTACAGGGAAATATGTGAAGAATGAATAAAGGAACACAATAGTCTATGATTTTTTAGTGTGCCTCTGGGGTCTAAGAGTATAAACATATCAAAGAATCATTAGGTGATTCCTCTACCCATGCTAGTCAGCACTGCCTTCATCCTACTAAAATGTACTGAAGTCTGGTTTATACAAGGAGCTTAGAAAGAATTAAAAGAAATGTAGAAAGCTAGGAACAGATACATAGAAACAAATAAAAAAAATCAGGATAATTAAGTAAGGAGAGAAGAAGGCCAAGGGTGATTTACTGCTGGAGTTTAGGCATGAAGAATGCAAGCAGGAACAGTGGTCTTGAGATATATTTGAAGTCAATGGGTTTACACATTAGGGAAACTTTTTTGACAAACTATGTTATTAATCATGGAAATGTATTATCTATAAAGACAATGGCTCTTCAAGTATGAAAGTGAAAAAAAAGAAAAGGCATTCATCCCTGCTATCCTTTAGAGGAAAATTGATTTAAGCAAGTAGGCTGTATTAAGTGACCTCTCGGGAGGATTGGCCCTCTAATTATTCTAAGACTGTTTCAGCAAATAAAAAAAGTTAGCAATTTTCATTAGCAGTTAGGAGGAGGAAGTCAGAGGGGCAAGTGTGTACATGAAGATGATTGCATCTGCCAGTTGTCCCCATAAAACCGGAGTGGGGTGGGGGAAAAGCCTTCCTGAGTGTCTTTGCTGCATGAGCTCTAAACAACTCAGAAGCAGGAGTCTTTTTGCCAAAAGCAGAGCTTTCCAAGCAGGACTGATATTTTTGGCCTTGATTTATACTGATCAATAAGCATATGTCTGTGGGGATTAAATTAATTAGAGGAGATTTGCTGGATAATGTTCAAAGACAATAAAATTCCTCAAGGTTTATAGGCCATACAAGTTGAAGCACAAAATGGTACACCTTGGGGGAAGATTAAGAAGAACTAATTTTGTACCCAAGTACTGTCATTTTTTTTATCCTCATGTAAAAGGGAGGGTGGTACTTCAACCAGTTTCCAGGTTAATTCCTATAAAGTTATATTTGCTAGGAAATAAATCTTGAAAAGATAAACTTAGAAGAGAAAGTGGTTTAGCAAGAAGTATAAAAGAAAAAGAGCCTATTTAAATAAAATCTTTCAAGTGTCCAAAGGAAAGAGAGAAGCTATTAAGCAGTTATTTTCCATTTATTTTTTTTAAATGATAGGATAATGGAATTGTTTCCTTTGTTAAGTCATAGAATAAATCTCCAGATGAAGACAGCTGTTGAATTTTTTGTAAATTATTTTGAAACCTATGAAATCTTTTAAACTACAGGATGATTTTTCAAATAGGATGCCCTTATGGGAGTACAACTTTTTCATGCAAGGCAGGAAAGATTTTATTCAATCCCAAAACCTGAGGGTTGTCCATGCTTTATGAATCAAGGCTTTCTCAAAGGCCCACCTACATGAAGCCTCTTCAAAGTCTTATCCCTCCAACAGAATCAATCAAGGAATGGTCCCCAAATTTGCACTTCTCGGTTCCCAGATGATGCTCCCACTGCTCGTCTTGGGACCATACTATGAGAACCACTGGTCTATAAACCATCTCTTTTTACATAGCCCAGAGAAAAAGTACCAAAGACTCAATTATAAAACCTAACTCACAGTCATCTGCTCCTGAACATGAACACTTTTACCTTATGCTTAATTGGCACCTTCCGTTATACTTACATTGAATCAATTATTAACTGTATGACCAAGTGTAGTCATGGCCCATTCCACTCAAAAAGACACAAAGTAGCCAATCTGTTCCTGAAAAACCATATGATAAGAAAGGAAATATTCCGCTAAAAGCTAGAAGTCCACCAGGCCTTCCCCACCCACTTCTTAGCATCACAAATTCAATAAACAGAGAAAGCTGTTTCAGCTCCCAGTTAGTTTTTCACATTTCAGAGCTTTCCACAGGCAGTGCTAAGGACAGCAGAGATGTAATGACACAATTAAGAAGCATGACATCAGAGACTGTAATCTTGGGGATGTGAAATGTAAGGGAATCGTTAAGACTTTCGATATACAAAAACATGCATGTTCATATTCGATTATTTTAAATGATACTTCCTCCAGAGCTTCAAAAGACTCGATGACAAATATCCTTAGGTGTATCCTGTGTTAATAATGACTTACAATGTTGTAGTCAAATCTTGACAAAATAAACAAACTCTGAGACTGGTTCCTTTGTCCTATCAATATGTTAGGACTAGCTAGGTAAGAAGCATGTTCTTAAAGAAAAGATGCTCTACAAGCATTTTGAGTCAACGGTATGTTCATAAGTTGAGTCATGTAGTAAGGGCCTTTGTTCATCAAAGTAACTTCAAGTAAATCATTTATTAAGTATGTATTCTTCTCTAAGATAAATAATGTCTATCTGACGACATTGACAAGTTTTATGTTCAATGTAACAAACCTGGCACTTAAAAAACTAGGACATAACAATTTTATGTTGTTTGCTGAAGGCAAACTTGGCCCTTTTTGTGACTATCACTCAAAGAAACAGAAAAAGATAAAAGAGAAGAAAAGAAGGAAGGATAGAAACAAGGAAGGAAAGAAGGAAATGTATTTTCCCCTTAAGTTGGAGGTGATTTAAAAATCAATACTCTTAGGTTGCTCTGCCAAGGTTTAGCATAAATAACTTCCCAATTATTTCCTATACAGTTATATTTGCTGGGAAATAAATCTTGAAAAGATAAACGAGAAAGTTCACGAATGCCAGCTAAAGTTGTGGAAAATATGCAATCTGTACAGTGTCCCACATGTACACCAATTAGCTTTCATTCATTAGATTTTAGCCAGCAATATATGGTAGACATGAAGAATTTTAGAATTTGAAGAAATTATTTTACTTTGATGTTTTCAAAGCATTTGACTTCAAGTTCTTAGAGATGTGTACATGTTAATACCGTGACCAAAGAACTACTCAGAGCTCATTTTATAAATGGTTAACACTTTTTAAAGATCTTCTTAATTATCAACAGTTATAAAAAAGGCATAGCTGAGTTCAAAATTCTCTAATTTCTATAATTGTGCAGCACATCCACCAAAAGCTAACATACTCATGGTAGTGTAATAATTCGGCTGACTAGAGAGGGGAACATCTCACATAAAGTAAAAACAGACAGGCAGATAGTACCACATGTCCTTTCATAAAATGCAGTTGAATTTAGAGCTCCATCTGTTCCAAACTTGAAAAGTCTTGGGTTTTCTCAAAACCACCACAAAAGATTTGTATGTTGTACCAACAGAATGCACATATTTCATAAGCACTGATTGGGCCAAATATTCATTTAAAAATAAGCCCTCATCGTCATAACCAAAAATATTTAGCATGTTCAGTGAGAATGTCCAATCTTTAACAAAATGCCATCAGCCCATCAAGTGCTGTCAGTATTTTTCAGATGCATCATTCATCTTATAGAAACAGAAGAAAAAGGAAATAGCCAGTTTTCCCAACCTTCAAGGATATTTCTGGACCTTGCCCTTGAAAAAGGTGGATTTCTCTGTAGTTTCCTCGCAAAACTCATTTCAATCACTTTCTTGCAATTTTCTGCAAGAAAACATTGCAAGGCAAACACCAGTGATCTAACATCAGGCAAGCTTTCCTCCTTGATAATAAATATGTTAGTTTGAAGCAGGCTTACAAAGAATCCAGACAGCTCCGACTTGGCCCTCTTCCAGGAGAGAAGCGTCTGTTATGGGAAGAAAACTCTCAGCTGTCTTTCAGATGTGTACTTCTATCTACCCCTACTGTCTGCAGCTTGAAACAGAAGTGGTGGCTATTAAAGAACTAACTGTCTTTGGGGCACTGGTGTGAAACATCTTTGCTAAATACCATGTAGAGTCAACTGAGAATATCCTTAGTTCACCGGGGATGGATCTTTGGAAATTGTGAGGGATATGTCAGGTTAGATACTAGAGAGTTAACAAGAATTACATGCCACTCTTTGTCAGGATTAATAGACGAAAGTACAGCATTAGTGCAGGCAGCCATGAGTTTCTTACTGAATGTGATTTACATACATTCCCCAGGGGATTCAGAGATGACAGGTGCCATGTTAGCAGCTTCTTTTGTATAAGTTGCCTGTGTAAAAGCAGCCAAAAGCCCAAGCCTGGGGCATTTGGCATCTTCCCCATACATGCAGTATACTAACTTAACAAGAAAATGATAGTGCTTCTACTACAACACCCTAAATAGTACTTCGAGATTAACAGAAATTAATTTAATGCTCAATAAGAAGGAGTGTGCACATAATCTGTTGCAAAGTGCAAAGAAGGTGATATGAATATTTACTAGGAAATTCCTAACTGTGTTGCTTGTGCAGTTTCTGAAGACTGACTCAAATGTGACAAAAGGTAAAAAGTACCAAGTTGAAAGGGAGAGGAAGTCTGAGTATTAAGAGTGCATTCAAACTTTCCAAGTCAGCAGGTGGCCTGAAGAAGGAGAAGACACAGTGGCTGCTATGCGGCTGCTATACCCCAGTACAGAGCGGTGGCATTCAGAAGGCTGAAGTCAGGGAACAGTGGCCAGTGAGGAACCAGGACTCAGTGGGAATACAACAATCAAGACAGATGGTAAGAAGTGGGGAAAAACAAACGTTGCTTTAGACCAGGACTCAATTGATAGCGAAGTCAAAACCAGGAGGAAAGCAAGTAAAATGCAAAGTTAGAAATGAGGCAAAGGGCAAGAAGGATGAATAAAACACTATCACCTCTTGATATGCAGAAACCCAATGCTCAAGCATTCACCAAAAACTCAGATCACCACAGAGCCAGGCTGATAACCTCAAGGTAGGAATCTGGTGACTGAGGAGAAGACAACATGAACTTGTGGACCACCCTAGAGAGAGGGATTCTCATGTCATTTTTGAAAACATATATAACATTACACTCTGGCAGCTGAATTTATCTATCATTATTTGTGCCAAGACGTAGGCGCTAGGACAAGTGAAAAACATAGGGAGACTAATGCTGAGTGGAAGCTCTGGCAGAGTGGGGTTAACTTCCTTAAAGATCAAACCAAGGAACCTTTTAGCAAACCAGATCATTTATTTATCAGCCAAGTGTGTAGTTGGAGCAAAAAAGACATTTAACCAAAATAAAAATTTGTATTTGATAAAGTTTGTCTACAATTGATTCCCTAGCAATTTATTGAGCTCTTCTTAAGAGCTCCAAAGGCGGGTGGGAAACTCTTAAACCATGCAACCTTATTACATATCTGTCAGCCCAGAAGAGTAGAAAGTTGTTGGGGGCTTGGGGAATGTAAATGCAGACAAATGGGGAGAAAGGTGGGCAATGACAAGCCTAAAAATGACATAGCCAAGAAAATAATAATGTAAAAAAAGGAAGTCAAATGTTAAGGCATTAGTCCCGTTACAAGTAAAAGAGCAATATTCATGTCACAAAACTAAACGATCTGGCAGGAAATTATGAGAACATAACAGGGCCACAAACAGGAGTTAACATGGATGTTCATGGAGACACACCACACTGAGTTCATGGATGTTCGCGGAGTAACTCGTTATGTGAGACACACCACCCTGTGTTCAGGGGCAGCACTTTCTGACTAGATGTTCTGGTTGGAATTCCACTTCCATCGCTAGCTGTGTGACTTTAACCAAGGTAGTGATTCTCTCAGTAGCTCACCTTTCTTCTCTGAAAAGTGAAAAAGTTAATAAAAAATAAGGTTATCTCAAAGAGGGCTACCAGGAATGGAAGAGTAGTTGCAAAGCAGTCACACCTGTGTGGCATGTAGTACTTCATGTAAGTTTCAATGTATACATTCTGGGTATTTCACAAACATTATTTTATCTAATCCTGCAACAACAAATCTGCAAGATAGTATCATTCTTAGATTACATTTTATAGGTGAGGAACATAGATGCAGACTCCATCCGTAACTTTCTAAGGCTCACAGATCTGGGAGATGGCAGAGCTAGACTAGGAGTCTCACCTTCCTTGTTATATCACATGACCTGGACCAGCTCTAGGGCGTGATGTGAAAGGTCCCATTCTAAACTCATGCTTGGCAACATTCTCCCCCTTGTGACTTCTCTCCTAACAGTTTCTATTCCTGAATACTTCTCACCTTTTGAAATTGACCAGACCCTTTATTAGGATTGTGAAATTTTTTTAAATTACACTGGATCATGCTAAGAATTAGGAGATAGGAAGGGAAATAGCTTTTCTCATGAATATGAAAGTAAAGTTTAAGTTACATCTATGTATTTAAAATGGATATTAAGAGGAAATATGAACCTCTGTCTGAGAAGGAATGGATGCTGGATACAAGTTCGCAAAACCACTATCTTAACCATTGTAAAACAATTGTACTGTTAACACATTGATATTTCTTGTCTAAATGTAAGTGACTATAAGCTATCCATTAGAATAAAAGTACAAAAAAAAAAAGGAAAAAAGTCATGGAAATTGTGTTTTTTTTGTTTGTTTGTTTGTTTTTTCTTTCAATAATTATGAGCAGCTAACATTCAAATTTGCAAACTGACTGCCCATAGTCCTAATGTCACATCTGGAAATTCCAAGTTCTGGCATGTAAGCATTGTGGACACAGCCTCTGGAAAAAACTCCTGCCAGGGAGAATTGTGGATTTTAACCATTCATGCTGAGCTTGGAATGTTACTGTCCCATTAAAGTTTCCAAGCTCTTTCTCCAAAGAACCTTTGCAGGCACCCTGAGCAGGACCTACCCAGAAACTTAGAACTCAGAAAAAATTATACCAAAAATCAGAGAGAGGGAGATTTCCAAAGAGAGAAACTGGAAGTAAATATATGGTAAGAGAGAGAATGAGAAAAACGTGTCTGTGTAAAGCTGTGTACTGGTAAGCTTGAAAAGGCTACTTAAAAACAGGACAAAGAGAGAATGAAAGAAACAGAAAGAAGGAAGAGAGGCAGATGGAAAATTTAAACACACAGCCAGAAGACAGGAAAGCAAAGGAGGAGAATTATGAACTATGGAATTAGATTTCATGTAACAGAGTCATCAGTATGAGTAGGTCATGCCTCTTTTCAAAAGAAATTTTCCATACCTCCTCCTACTTCCATAGAGAAAATAGTATAAAGCATGAAGAAAGAATGGGAAGGAAAGAAAAAAATGATTCATTTCTCAGGGACTCTATACTCCCATTTCCTCAGCCCATGTTGTTTAGGATTGATGCCCACGTACCCAGGACAGAGAGAACAAACAACGCAGAAGACCTCTACAAGCACCTTTTCCCAAACCTCAAAGCAATCTACAAATAACCCAAATGTCTGTTGTGAACGACTGTTCAGACCTTACTGTCTAAAAACAGCACATATGGAAAAGCAAACAGAGAAGAAAAGAAAGGAAAAAACAAGTTTTCTTCTCTATTTCATGTACCATTTGCCTTTCACCTTTCCCCTAATCTCCCAAACCACACTAAAGGAATATACCGATAACATCAGCTACACAGCGCAGAGCCTCCACACCAGGCCCAGGTTCTCTGTCCCTCTTCCTCTTTAGCTTCTCTCCAAGATCACATAGGGGCCAGTTTCCTGATCACACTCAAGACTAAGACAAAGAGGAAAGAGATAGTCTTAAATATCATTTGGCAGCGATTCCCTCTACGCCCTTTGAGCGAGAGTACCCTAACTGAATCTGATGCTGAAATTGTGGTTTCCAAAGAAGTTTGCTGGTTGCTGTGTAGCTAAGGAACTGTGCTTCTGTCCCCCCACTCAGGGTTCAAAGCCTGCCTATTTGTGACATTAACAGCTGCTGAGATGAAAGCAGCCAGAAATCAGTCTGCAGCGAGTGGACTGGGCTGGCGGTTATATGTGTCGCTTTTATCCTGAATGAGAAAACTACAGAGAAAAATACAAATGATTTATTGTACACTGAGGCAGACAATCCTGACTTTCAAAAGGAAGAAGAAAAAGCTCAAGACAAATGCACGCTCCTCTCCTCTCAGAAGAATCTATTTGATGAAATGGAGAAATTCCACTAGAGTCCTCAAGGTTGCCTTAAATATATTTATTTTAAAAGTGCAGTATTTCAGTGATGAGAGAACTTTCTGCTGAAATTCCTATTGAATAAGAGATGTAAATTTATGTACCCAAGTCCAAAGTGGTACTGTGCTGACCTCCAGCATATGCTAGCTTATTGGTTCTCAAATTTCACTAAATAGCATGAAATTTAATTTTTAGTCCCATCATGGGAACTGGGAAGAATTGAGATTCTAACTATGACTGCACATTCCATAAAAATTCACTACTAAACTGAGTACATGTATTAGTCAGCTCTATTTGAGGTGCAAAGGGGAGAAAATCCCAAATCTAACTGAAGCTATAATAGAAAAATTATTGTTTCTTGTAACTGTGACATCTCTCTATGGGAAGAACTTACTTCAGATACAGTTTGATCTAGGGTATCAAGGGAGTGACAAACTGGTTTATCTCTTTTGATCTCTCAATTCCACTCACTGCAGTCCATCTACAAACTGACTTCTCTACTAATTAACCTCATGCTGGCAAGATAGCTGCCAGCAGCTTCAGGATTTCACCCTTATAACCCTAAGTCTGGGGAAAAAGAAAAAGTAAATTCTTACCAAAAGCCTCATAAAATGCCAGAATTTAGACTGATCGAATTGACTGTGGTCAGATCCCTGAAGCAGTCACTAAGCTTAAGGAAGTCCTGTGCTCTGTATTGGCAGGCCTGAGTTATAAGTTCCTTTCTTTGAGGCCTATTCCAGCCTCATGAGCTAAAAATTAAAAATTTTCAGAGGAAAACTGTGCTTATGTTACTCAAAGAAGGGTCAGTGGAATTTAGGAAGGTCAGACAAAATTCATATACTAATACCTAATAGATTATTCAGAGATGTATTGCTAGTAATGAAAGGCAAGTGAGTACTGATAGGCTCCAAAGGGAAAAGTTATGTGATAATATTTACAATTGATTAAATTCTATTTTTTTCCATAGAATTACACTAGAGAAATCTGCTATTTAGATTTTTTTTTTTCCCCTAACTGAAAATTTCTATCTACTTTGTTAAACACTGCACACAAATGTTCCTCCACTGCTTAACATCTGAAATGCTGCTGGCTGGTCAAAGGGCCTCCTTTTCCCCACCAATTAGGCCAATGTCCAAAAATACAGCATCCAAGACACAGTCACCATTTACTATCCTTAATAGTGATTAATTATTGGCATCCTATCATGAATTATATGCTGTGCTAATCACTTTTTGACACAAAGGCTGTAACCATCAGATTGAGAGAATGTATGTTGCTTGATCCAAAGTCACACAGCTAGTTAGTAGTAGAGCCATGATCCAAACCAAATTTGTTAAATGGCCCCTAGGCCTTTTCACGTTAGTAAGCTATCTTGAACACATTGAACATAGTTCTACGATGTACATCTTTTGTACTTTGAGTTTGAACTTGTCTGCATTTTACCAGTTTCAATCTTGAACCTACTTATATGATATTCATAATATCATTTCTGAAGTTGTGCTATGATAGGCTGCCTTGTATAACAATTATAAACTATATTAATACTGGGATTTTCCAACACTACAAGTGGAAATAAAATACTAGAACCCAGTGCGGGGGGCGGGGTGTGTGGCGTGGAGACAAGATGGCTGACTGAAGCCAGCTTTCCACAGAGGCTCCCATACAGAAAGAGAGTTAAAGGACAGAAATTTAGCAAGTAACCTGGCAGATTATTGCTGCACCAAGAGAGAAGGTTGAAGAACACACATCAACCCTGCTGAGATGAGCTGCGACCCCAAGGATACAAACAAAAGGTACAAAATCCATCACCAAGCAGATGGGAGTCCCCTCCCCCATGAAAACAGTTTGGAGCACCCCATAAACAAACAGCAAAGTTCAAAAGTCCTCCCATTATACTCCACGGGAGAGACCCTCTAAAAACTGGACCTACTTCCCCTACTAGGGTGCCACGGCACTCCCCTGCCAGGCATAAAACTGTGTAAAACTGTATATATTCTTTACTTGCAATTCTGAGTTCCCAGTACTTCCCTCCACTCTCACTCAGAGGTCTGGAGGCCTGTCCCCCAGGAGTCCAGATTCTTGGGTGTTTTCTCGAGAGGTGTGGACAGGGCCTGGACTGCTGCTGGTCAGTGCTGATTGTGCAGCACGGGAATGAGGAGAGGAAGGTTGTCTGAGAGGGAGCCACACAGGAGTGGCAGTACCCTGAGGTACAGACCAGCAGCCATTTGGCGACAACAGGGCTTACCCCTGGATATTCCGGAGTCACACCCCATCTCTCTGGGCAACTAGAGGAGTCCAGGCATCTTCTCAGGTGCAACCATTGGTGGAACAAATCTGGGATGGAAACACAGGCCCTGTGAGTAAAGGGTTTGCCTGAGGTGATACCAGCTTGGATGGAGCATGGGGATTAGAAAATGCACGCGCAGTGCGGGCTGACTCCCAGGGTGGTGCTGACCCAGAGGACGGCTTTACTGAACCTAAGATGAACCCTGCCTCAGGGAATCATCAGCCTAGACAAAGGAGGGCAGAAGGCTAGAACTGACAGCTAATCATGCTGTGAATACAAACCTGCAGCAGCAAAGATAGGGCCTGAGGCGCAGATTCTGTGAACTCAAAACAGCTTCTCTTCTGCAGGGGAATTTAGCCGGGACAGAAACAAATTCCACAAAGTTGTTCTGTTCTGTCAGTAACATTAATCAGGGGCGGGGCTGGAACTAAGTGAACAGGCCCAGCCTCCATCAAGCACCCACGGTTGTCAGGCCTCACCTCCTCCTGCCAGATAGTGGCAGAGAGCAGTGGCTGGCTGAGGAGACATACATCTCTTTGTGATTCAGGCAGGTGCAAACCCCTGGAGTATCTGCTCATTGGAGGCAACTGGGTCACAGTCCTGCGGAGTTATCAGTGACTGAGTGTGACAGAGGTGCAAGGTGGGGAAGGAGGCATCAACCTTTCCAGACTAATCTATTTGCTGGGTGGGTCCTCCTGACCTCATGGAGCATCGGAGCAAATCATATGTGAGTTGTCACCAGACCACTGTGATCTAGTTGCCAGAAACCTTTTAATCTCTCCCACTTAAGGCAGGAGGTGACTGAGACAATAGATTTGGACCTTTTGAACTGAGCCAGTCACCCAAGGACTATCCACGTGGTACCCTGGGGGAGTAGTTGCAGGAAGGTTTGATTTCCCAATTGTTGCCTGTGGGGGGCAGGGTAACTTAATTGCTGGTATTTCTCCACAGCTGAGACTTCAACCCAGAGTAACTGTTTCACTAGGGTCAGACAGAGATCAGCTGAAAACAACACAAAGCCACATAGCCTCACCACACCAAGCAGGTCCCCAGTTTCTCAGGTCATAGTACTAGTACTATACAGGTCCTCGGGAAAACTCCAGAGTAAAATGTACAGACAGCATTCTAGCTTTGGGGCAAAGGGCTCCTGAAGCCCTGAACCCAAATTTTCTTTATCCACTCATCTAGTCAATCAGTGTAAAATAATCACAGGGCAGAATCAGCAAAAAAACTCTGGTAACATAAATAACCAGAGTAGATCAACCTTCCCCCCCACCCCCCAGGAAAGGTATGGAAGATGTTACTGAAGATCCCATTCATAAACAGATGGCCAAGATGTCAGAAATTGAATTCAGAATTTGGATTGCAAACAAGATTAAAAGAATGGAGGAAAAGTTGGAATTAGAAATTCGAGGAGCAATTCAAAAGTCTCAAGAATTCAGTGAATTTAAAGACAAAACCACCAAAAATTTTGACATATTGAAGCAAGAATTTGCAACCTCAAAGATCTAAAAAATCAGTAGAATCCTTCAGTAACAGAGTGGAGCAAGCAGAAGAAAAATTTCTGACATTGAAGACAAAGCTTTTGAATACTCCCAAACTCTCAAAGAGGACGAGAAATGTAGAGCAAAAATGAATCATTCTCTCAGAGAGCTCTGAAATAATTCAAAAAAGGCTAATATCTGCCTCATTGGAATCCCTGAAAACAATCAAGTGGCTTTGCAAGGCACAGAGGTTCTCCTCCATGAAATTATGAAAGTGAATTTTCTAGACATGCCAAGAGATTCTGAAATTCAGATAGCAGACAGTTTCAGAACCCCAGCATAACTCAACCCGAATAAGACATCCCCCAGGCACATCATAATTAACTTCACTAAAGTTAATATGAAGGGGAAAATTCTGAAAGTAGCCAGATGTAAGAAAACCATAACCTACAAAAGGAAGAATACTAGAATGACTGAAGATATCACTGCTGAAAACTTTTCAAGCCAGAAGAGGGTGGTCATCGACTTTTAATCTCCTAAAACAAAATAACTTTCAAACCTGGATCCTGTATCCAGCTAAACTGAGTTTCATTTATGATGGAGAAATTAAATACTTTAATAACATCACATGTTGAAGAAATTTGCCATAACCAAACCAGCTCTTCAGGATATTCTCAGATCTATCCTCTATAATCACCAGCCCAATCCTCTACGACAAAAGTAAACTCAGAAACTTTTGATCAAACTTCAACTTCCAGAGCGCTGAAAAGATTAAAAAGGTCCACTGGACTTACAAAAAACTCAATACCCAAAATTTTACCAGACTTATCTATATTCAACATTAATGTGAATGGCTTAAACTGTCCTCTAAAGAGGCACAGGTTGGCTGACTGGATACAAAAACTCAGGCCAGATATTTGCTGCATACAAGAATCTCATCTTACATTAAAATATAAATATAGACTCAGGGTGAAGGGATGGTCATCCATATTTCAGGCAAATGGAAATCAGAAAAAAGCAGGTGTTGCAATTGTATTTGCAGATACAATAGGCTTTAAACCAACAAAAGTAAGGAAGGATAAGAATGGTCACTTCATATTTGTTAAGGGTAATACTCAATATTATGAGATTTCAATTATTAATATCTATGCACCCAACTAGAATGCACCTCAATTTAAAAGAGAAACTCTAACAGACATTAGCAACTTGATTTCCTCCAGCTCTATAATAGTTGGAGATTTCAATACTCCTTTGGCAGTGTTGGATCGATCCTCCAATAAGAAGCTGAGCAAAGAAATTTTAGATTCAAACCTAACCATCCAACATTTGGATTTAGCAGACATCTACATAACATTTCATCCCAACAAAACTGAATACACATACTTCTCATCAGCCCACAGAACATACTCCAAAATCTATCACATTTTAGGTCACAAGTGTAAACTCAGTAAAAAAAGAATAGAAATTATTCCTTGCATCTTCTTGGAACACCATGGAATAAAAGTTGAACTCAGTAACAGCAGGAACATGTATACTCATACAAAAACATGGAAGTTCAATAACCTTATGCTGAATGATAGCTGGGTCAGAGATGAGATCAAGAAGGAAATTGCCAAATTTTTGGAACAAAA
>CAUYPK010037478.1:0-20313 GCA_963574355.1 Loris lydekkerianus | reverse complement strand
TTGTTAGGTATACTCCCAAATATTTCATCTTCTTTGGCACTACTGTGAAAGGAATAGAGTCCTTGACTGTTTTTTCAGCTTGGTTATTGTTGGTATATATAAAGGCTACAGATTTATGGGTGTTGATTTTGTAGCCTGAGAAATTGCTGTATTCCTTGATCACTTCTAAAAGTTTGTAGTAGAATCCCTGGTGTTTTCCAGATATATGATCATATCATCTGCAAAGAGTAAAAGTTTGATCTCTTCTGACCCTATGTGGATACCCTTGATCACCTTTTCTTCCCTAATTGCAAAGGCTAGAACTTCCATTACAATGTTAAAGAGCAATGGAGACAATGGGCAACCTTGCCTGGTTCCTGATCTAAGTGGAAATGATTTCAATTTAACTTCATTCAATACAATATTGGCTGTGGGTTTGCTGTAGATGGCCTCTATTAGTTTAAAAAATGTCCCTTCTCTACCAATATTCTTAAGTGTTCTGATCATGAAGTGATGCTGGATATTATCAAAAGCTTTTTCTGCATCAATTGAGAGAATCATATGGTCTTTATTTTTTAGTTTGTTTATGTGCTCAATTACATTTATAGATTTACGTATATTGAACCAGCCTTGAGACCCTGGGATAAATCCCACTTAGTCATGGTGTATAATTTTTTTGATGTGTTGTTGGATTCTGTTCGTTAGGATCTTATTGAGTATTTTTGCATCAATATTCATTATATTTGTCTATAATTTTCTTTTCTCATTGGGTCTTTCCCTGGTTTGGGGATCAAGGTGATGTTTGCTTTATACAATGTGTTGGTTAATATTCCTTCTTTTTCTATATTTTGGAAGAGGTTTAGTAATGTAAGTACTAGTTCTTCTTTAAAGGTTTGGTAGAATTGTGACAGAAAGCCATCTGGTCCTGGGCTTTTCTTTTTAGGGAGATTTTGTAAAGTTGATGCTATTTCAGAACTTGATATAGGCCTGTTCAACATTTCCACTTCATTCTGACTAAGTCTTGGTAGGTGGCATACTTCCAGATATTGGTGGATGTCTTTCAGATTTTCATATTTCTGAGAGTAGAGTTTCTTGTAGTATTCGTTAATGATTTTTTGGATTTCTGAGGAGTCTGTTGTTATTTCATTGTTTCCATTTCTGATTGATGAAATCAGGGATTTTACTCTTTTTTTCCTGGTTAGGTTGGCCAAAGGTTTATCTATTTTATTTATCTTTTAAAAAAACCAACTTTTGGATTTATTGATCTGTTGTATAATTCTTTTGTTTTCAATTTCATTTAATTCTGCTGTGATTTTGGTTATTTCTTTTCTTCTGCTGGGTTTGGGGTTGGAAGGCTCTTCCTTCTCCAGTTGCTTGAGATGTCCCATTAAGTTATTAACTTCTTATCTTTCCATTTTCTTGAGGAAGGCTTGCAGTGCTATAAATTTCCCTCTTAGGACTGCCTTTGCAGTATCCCAGAGGTTCTGATAATACATGTCTACATTGTTGTTTTGTTCCAAAAATTTGGTGATTTCCTTCTTAATCTCATCTATAACCCATCCATCCTTCAACTAAGGTTGTTTAGCTTCCATGTTTTTGTATGGGTATGCAGGTTCCTGTTGTTATTGAGTTCAACTTTTATTCCATGATGGTCTGAGAAGATGCAAGGAATAATTCCTATTTTTTTAAATTTGCTAAGGTTAGATTTGTGGCCTAGGATGTGGTCGATTTTGTAGTATGTTCCATGGGCTGATGAGAAGAATGTGTATTCAGGTCTGTTGGGATGAAATGTTCTGTAGATGTCTGTTAAGTCCAGATGTTGAATGGTTAAGTTTAAATCTAAAATTTCTTTGCTTGACAATGGAGCCTTTCATTCTTATGCTTAAACAGTCACATGCTGGTGCACTTATGAGTACTTAAGGGAAGAGTGAGATCTGGATGTGCTTGCATTGCTTGTAATAGTGATTTAATAAGCTTAAAACCAACATTCATTTATTAGTTGTAAGTAGGTTAGGAATTGAATTAAGAAAATGATTGCAAATGATGGGAAAAAGGGAACATAGACTGGAGAGAAGTGGATCAGAGAAAACCGAAGACTGGTGCAAAATGCACAGATGAAGGCCAGCCTCTTTAAGACTCTAGAGGCTATGTTGCTAAAACTTTACCCCTCCCCTAGTGCAACTCCACTTCAGAGAAGTGAGGAGAAAGCAGTGAGAAGGCAAGGCTTGCCAGGGCATGGCCGCCCTCTCAGGGAGAGGGAGTGCTTTTTAAACATGCAGAATGTTTAAACCTTGGTAAAGACAGCAAGAGTTGTTTCAGACTAGATAAGGAGAAAAATATCTCCTTTCTTCTGTCACCTTGGTATGGTCAGAAGCAGTGGTTTGTCTGAGCACAAGGCTTCTTGAGTGCTCTCCACGTCACTCCTGTGATTTGTGTACATGACCTAATTAGGATTTCTCTGGCTTCTTGAGTGTTAATTGTCACTCCTGTGATTTGTGTGCATGGCCTACTCAGGGTCTTCTCTGACATCCTGCTCCTGGACTGTGTTCCCTGTCCCATGTTCCGTTTGTATTAAGATTATAAATAACTTACAGCAATAATAGTAAAAGGTAAATCAGTCTAATTAATGTACTTAGTTTAAATCATAGTTTAATTGGAGAATGCAAGCTCTGCAAGAATTATGATGTAAAGATTTTGGCCTGCTTCTATGAAATGCATGAAATAAATATACAGCTAGCCTTGGGTCTTGCTCTTTGCTGAAGCCTCACAATAAGGAGCAAAGGTCCCTCAGCCCATGCTGTTATTGAAACTTTAAATCTGTATCTGTCATTTCATTTACTTTCATTCTTCTGTCTCCACCAAGCACTGGGGAAGAACCACTATGAATTTTGGGGCTGATTCCCCAACAGTCACAGTGACCAGGAACTTCATTTATTTAGTCCAGATGCCTGAACTAACGTGCAGCTCCTTTCATTGCATAAGGCATCTCTGAATGAGCTGTAAGTTTTCACAAGCAAAGAAAAGAAACTGGCACATTCTCATTATGATAGAAATGACTGAAATCAGAACTTTTCTTGAAAATAGGTTCTGATGGGAGGAGGAGCTAAAGGATTTTGGCAGAGAGAAAGATCAAAAAGAACAAAAAGAACTACCAATAAAAGGAGAGGGATGGGTTTAAATTACAAAGGAAGGAAGTCTGACAGCAAATAAGCAAATAGGATTGTATGAAATTCCACACACACAGGATACATCCCTGATTGTTGACCTTAATCAAAATATACACCACAAACAAAAGAGAAAAAGAAAATGAGTTTCTAGATAGGCATTGCCAACTTTTGATCTTCCTATTAGGTTCAGACCTAGATTCAAAGCTTGGGCCTTTGGCAAACAGCTGTTCATATTTGTCTGAATTACTTGTTTTACCAATCATTCTAGGTGATGTTAAATCAGGCATGAAGAATTATAGTGCTAAGCTTCAGTGTAGATCAGACAATCTGATTTATCTTTGGGCAATTTATATCTATGTCTTCATTATTACTGAACAAAAATAATCAAACAAGGAAGAAACTCTCCTTTCCATTCAAAAACTATAAAACCAAGCAGTTTAAAAAATGTAACATTAAAGAAATTATCGGTTCTGTTCTTTGAGAGCTCAAAGACAGCCTTGACTGGATTTTGAAATACCACATTTGTGCATTGTACATTCTTCCTTACAAAGGAGAAGCATTATAAAAAGAAATTTCTTAAGTGTTTATTCTATTGGACCTCCAAAACACATCTCAAGATCTCTTCTAATCAAGACAGGTCATTCATTTACATAAGTTAGGTTTTACTCTAGATGGAGAGTGGGGATTAGAGAATGAACTATGGCTTTGTAAAAAGGAATGAAGAAAAAGCCTGAATTATAGACTTTTCTTTTCATTAGAGGTAACCCAGAAATGATAGAGATGGATAAGGATAGAAATGAAGGCAGAAGCTACGAAAAAAAATTGTTTTTAAATAATTATAAACAGAGGAGCAACACTATGTTTATTAAAAATTGACTATGTGCTAGGTACTTTGATAATTCTCCAATGCTATTTCATTTAGCCCTCTCAGGTACATATTAGCATCTCTATGTGATGGATGAAGAAGAAAAGACTCAAAACTAAAAGACTCAAAACTAAAAGGATGGTTTTTCAAAGTTCGTTTTCATACAAATTTTAGAGCCCACTTGGAACAACAGCATAAAAACTGCTGACCAATCAGATGGACTCACAGGTGATCTGGTTCTGCTTCCCATTAACTGAACAATTTGTTCTGCTTGTCTGGGTGGTTAAACAGTCGAGTGTTGCTTCCCGAAAACTCAGTCACAGAGAATGTCCTGCCCACAGGTGAAAGATTAATTCTTTTCTCAAGGTATAGGAATCACTGAGCTTTTATTTTGGTGACCAGAGTACCAATCTAAAAAAAGCAAGCTTATTGAATCTGTTAAGTATCTGAAGTAGATATTCTAATCACATTATCTATTTAATACTATGTTTCCTGCATAGTATTGAATAGTTGCCTCTTTTCCTTATTCTGGGGAAATTTTACTTACCCTTATAAAGGCCATGGCATTACTAATGTTTACCTGGTAGGTGAACAAAGGGCCACACAAATAATGGAGTTTCTGGTCAGGACAGAAAGGAAACTATCTCTATGGTGATATTTGCAATGAAAGCTCTTATAGCTAAAATAACCCTTGTGGGTGAATGTGGGCAGTTAATAAAGCAATAAAGACTTAAGTATTAGATCTGTCTTAAACTAACTCCATTTAGGGTGGCCTGTCTTCCCTACATAGCATGAGAATTAGGAAGCAAATAGAACAGTCCTTGAGAGCAATGGTGTAGGCCTGATCTAAGGTAGACATAAAAAACAATCAAGTGAGGGCACTAGCCCAAAAAATAGTTGAAGGGGTCAAATATAGTTATACCATTAACCATAAGACAACAGAAAATGACTCCATAACTAGAAAACTCATTTATTTATCATAAACAGTAACAAGAGAAATTCTATCACAGGTGCATCTCCCATTCTGTTATACTGGTATCAAGGAAAATACTTCTGGATTTCCCCAGCCCTTCACTTGGTTATAAGTACTCACTTTGTCAAGAGCCAAAAGCCTTGAATGGTCTCTCCAGAAGTCTCAGCTATGTGGCCTTTCAAGTCTTCCATGGCAGTTTCAATGGCCCCTGGCTGAGTATAAAGAAGAAAATATCTGTTTAGAGAGGACTGAGCCCATTGTGTGCTCATGCCTAGTTAGTGTACTCCAGAAGCTCCTCCAGATACATGCTCAGGAAAGATGTATCATATTTTGTCCTGCATAATGCACTCACATGTACAAACTGCACCCACATTTTGACCAGAGCTCCAGGAGAAAGATATTTCATTTTAATTTTTTAAAAGTGGTGGAAGCAGCCATGGGATGGCACCTCTCTCTTGCCAGAGGCACAACATGCAGAGATCTGCTGCAGAGAAGCTGGGAGTGAGCCCAGGTGACAGGTGAGGGAGGTCCAGATGACCTGAGCACTGCACCTCCCTAAGCTGTCCCCTCTCGGCCCACCCTTATCTTCACATCCTCTCATTTCCTATTCTCATCCATGTCTGTGGGTAGGAATATGGCCACGGCTGTTCTGCTGAGAACCCCAGTGGGCTTATTTCCTGGGAAGCTGATATGAGGGACCAGCTGGCCCTCCTGCCCAGATTCTGAGGGTAGATCCCTGACCTTTCTATCCTGCCTTCTGTCTCACACAGCTGGCCAGGAAATATACTGGGATGCCCAGGACCCTGCACGGAGGAGGCACCATCCCTGATGACACCCCACTGAAATACCCTGCATTCACCTTTCTGTTTCATAACTGGACTGTGACCTCCTTGAGCCATCCAGAACTGGGCACACAGTAACAACTGAATGGCCAGCACCAGCTTTTCCTAAACTTGCCAATCCTATAAATCACTTGGGAGACTGGTTACAAGGAGACTTAACCACACACAAACACGCTGAGTCAACTTTCCAGGAGAAAGAGCTGGGTCTCCATTTTATTAGCCAGCCTCTTAGATGGTTCTTCCTATTGGCAAGTTTTGGAAATTGTGACAACTCAACATCCTGGGAGTTCAGAGAAGCTGTAGGCCCCAAATTATAATGTATAGGCTCAGGTACACCAACTCCTGTGCTTTGACCTCAGGTAAACTCACAGGCAGAAACTTCATGGGGACTGAGGCCCAAGGTCACAACAGGGGGCTACTAGTACATGCAGTTCTCAGAACCCAGGTCACCCAGATCCCAGCTCAGGGATCCTTCACCTCAGTGTGATGTCCTGGACCATGGGAGCAGCTGTGCAAGGCAGCAAGCAGCTCAGAAAGATCAAGGATCTACCTTCAGGAGCCCAGGTAGGCAGGGCTGGCCTTGGCCTCACACACCAGCTTCCCAGGGATAAACCCACCAAGGTTCTCAGCAGAGCACCCACGGCCATGCTCCCACTCACAGATGTGGGTGGGAATAGGAAATGAAAATGAGAGGATATTGGCACAAGGGTGGACCAGGAGGAAACAGTCATGGGGGGCTGGGTGCTCTGGTTGCTTGCACCACTCTCACCTGCTGCCCGGACTTGCTCTGGCTTCTCTGCAGGGGCTGGCTCCACACCTCACACCTCTTGTAAGAGGAGGTGCCATTATGTGCCACTTCCACCTTCCTCCTGCTGAGACCCTCACACTAAGCTCTGCTGTCAGCAGCAAGCCCACATCCAGGACGGCAGTGGGGGCAGTGGTAGCAGTGCTCAAGGCCACCAGCTGGGTGGGCTGGGGGCTCCTGCCTCTGTGGTGCCTGCCCAGTGAGGGGGCAGCTGGGGAGAGGGGACGCATGGAGGGGGCACAATTACCATATTCCAGGGTATTATTTTGCATACAGATATCATTATAGCTTTCTAGAGTCATACTTTTAACACATAAGCATAAATTTAAAAACTAAGAGCATTTATATAGGCATGGAATTAGAAGCACCCAGATATAATGCTCATTCTTATTCTTCCCTCAAAAACTTGTGGGGGAAAGTGAGCACTGCACATGGAAAAATACGGTAGTTCCTCCAGTTGCCTCTGTTCTAGGCACTGTCTGCTAGAGAAGTTAGTCTTGAACTCTGGTATTTACTAAGCTGCTCTCCTCATGTGCAGCAGGAGTGATGGAAGCCCCATCTTCCATCTTACTCATAGTTTCTCATAGAAATGAAGACAGCCTTCTTCAGAGGGCCAGATTTTCTATCAAATACATGTATCAGGAAGTTCAAAGCATTTAGCAGTCTATACATGTTAAAATTAAACATTTTTCTCTCTTCATAGAGCACATCAATAAAGCACAAAACAGCAGCCTGCTTCAAATGCGCTAGTCATGCATTTTAGATGACTCTGAGAGATAAAGTCTGTCAGTCTCTTCACCTCATGTTCTGCACCCTTCCCCAGACAGGTGTTTCTACTTATGGGCCCAGCTCTCCCATAAAGATTGATTGGCTCCTCTTCTCATAAGTTCACAGAACCTCTATCTCAGTGATCCTCAAACTGGTACTGCAGGATCACTGGGAGTATGACATAAAGCACAGATTTCTAGGACCATACCCAGATTTTCTGATTCTGTTGGTGTGCTCTGGGACTCGAGAATTTACATTTCTTACAAATTCCCCAATGATGTTGTTATTGGTATGGGGGCCATCCTAAGAGAATCATTGCTCTCCAGGCAGTCACTGTCAACCTGGACTCCACATTAGAATCATTAAAATTCCTCATTAAAATTCCTAATCCTCAGGCTATATACTGGACCAGTTATATCAGAGATTCAAAGAATGGAATTCGCATGTCACTACATCAGGATTTCTAAAAGCAACCCACATTATCCCAATGTGCAGCCAAGGTTAACAACCGTGACTAGGGCTCATCTAGTCTAAGCCATTTCTGTTTATTGATGAAGAAACTATGACCAACGTGGGAAGTAATTTAACAGTACACTCAGCTTAGACAAGGCAGAGATGAGGTAAGAAACTCAGATCTTTCATTTTCAGCCCCACAACATGGTGCTAACCACAAGTAGGTTACAAGATCACAAATATTCTCTGTATAACGGGACTTTAGTGTCAAATACCTAACTTCCAGCCTGATGTTCTTCTCTCCCAAAATAAAATAGGAAGATTAGGCTAGCAAGGATTCCTTCAAGTACACCTTCCTCTCAGGGGTAAGGTGGTTATAACATTTTCAGGTGTTTGTTTTCTCAAACTGGGATAAAAGACTTTGGAACATTTGGTCACAGTGTCTCTTTGTTAAGAAAAGTCTTAAATAAGTATCCATACATGCAAAACAGAAAAAGAGTCCAGCTGCTTCAGATAAAGTGAGGGCAACTGGTGCAGTTTTACCTACTTAGCTCGCCTGCCCACACCTTTAATTCATTCTACTGCATGAATTAAAGCCTGAATTTTCCAGGAAATGGAAAGGGCAGCTCCTAAAAACAGCTGAGCACCATGGATCCATATTCCAGATATGTCATGAATTAACTCTGTGACTACAGCCAATTATGTGACTACACTGGGCTTCCATTGCCTTATCTGGAAGATAATTGCATGGACTAACCTAAAACTTTCTGAGTCACACTGGTAATCAAAACTTCTTATAAATCTTCAAGAAGACATGATCACAGCCCTTCCATTGAGAGATTCTGATTCTAGTATTTAACAGGTTTTCCACCGGCATGGGTTCATGCCAATGGACCGAATGAGTTGACTCTCTATCAGCCTCTTCTTCAGCTTAAAGAGTCATCAGAAAGCTAGGACAGCATTCCACACCTGCTCACTTCATGTGTTGTGAAATCAGTAACTTTTAGTATGTCAATCAAATGTGACTCGAACTTCTGGCACAGAAGGTTGTGTCAACATCACTCATTTCCAGTGATGCTGCTGACAGGGCTCTATGATCCCATGACAGTTCTCCCCTTACTGCGTCTCAGTTCCCCACAATGCCGTCTGACTCTACCAGGCCCACTGGTCAAAGTCCTCTAAAAATATAATGCTTTCTTTGATGACTCAACAGGAATATTTTTTCCTGTCTCTCTTCCAGTATTCACATAATTTTGTCCTCAACAAATATAACTCAGTAGTGAGACTAATACTGCTCAGAAAAAAAAAAAAAAATGTAAGTACAGTTGTTGGAGAATACTGAAGTAATCCTAAAATAAGCATTTCATTGGATGCTTTTATGCCAGGTACTTTGCCAAAAATATGTGATGATGAATATAATAATGTAGAATTTTTAAAAATCTTTCTTGCCTTCCCTACAGAAAACAGTTGGCAAAATCTATCAAAATTATAAATGGTCTGTCTTTTGATCCAAATTTCCACTTCTTTGTAGTTATGCTACAGAAATTCCTGCATATATGCAAAATGACATATCTATAACATGTTGTTTGCAGTCATGTTTGTGAATAGCAAAAATTCTAGAGGAAAAGTTCTGTAAGTATCTAATAAGACAGGACGAGTTAGACATAGGGGAACATTCAGACAGTATAATATAAAGAAGGTATAAAAAGAACAAAGACAGTTGTTTTAATATGGAAAGATTTTAAAATGTAAAGTGAAAGAAATAATCAGAGCAGAATGTAAAATATGTTAACTGCTGCACAAAAAGGAGAGGAATAAGAATAAATATTTATCTTTGCTTATATATCCCCAAAGTAACTCTAGAAAGATGTATAGAAACTATTAATGGTGGTTCCCTAAGGGTGAGAAAGAAATATGATGAGACTAGAAGATGAAGATGATGTTTTAAACTTTTTTCAAAAGTAAGTGCTGTAAACCAAGTGTTCCTTATGGAATGAATTGACAGCCTCTGGAGTTCAATCAATTTTCTCACTGCCTGGGCTGTTTCTACCTTTAGTAGAAACAATGGTCAAGTCCTTATAGAACATAAAAGGGAAAGGTATCCCAACAGAGAATTATACTTGCCTCCTTTTTATTGTTTACAGCTACTATAATAAATTAAATTCAGCCATTTGCTGCCAAAATGAGATAAAGTGTGTAAATACTTTTATTTGTGCCTGGGACATTAAAGTTTAAAACTTAGCCTTTCTGATGGCTGCCATGAGGCATCTGGTCATTCTACATATCAGTTTACTCAAGTGTTAGACAAATAAGGTGACAGTAACTATAACTGAGAGACCAAGAGATGCTGAGAGACACTTTAGCTAACAAATTGGTACATACTAACTAATAAAAGGCATTGTCACCATTCTCATTATTACTAATATTAAATAGAACACACAATAGTTATACTAGAATTGGGGGATAAAATGGCTACTGAAATTGAAAAACTAGCTCTCAGACTTCTTACAGCTTAAGACAAAAAGGAAAATATGATGGAATAATATGTACATATCATCTGACACAGTGTAATGGGCAAAAGCGTTTCTTAAAGTCTAGCTCTGAATAGTTTAAGTCAAAGCAAATCTACTGAAGAACTTCAAAGACATATGTGTTTATTTCCTTGCAATTCCTTGAGCTAGACTAGCCTGGGGCTAAATGTCACACAAACAATGTCCATGGCTGTGCTGCTAATTTTCTCCCCTATAATGAGCTTCTCTGCTACACTTTAAAAAGAGGGTGACACAGGAAAGAAAGTTTCAGCAGACTCAGACACATTCTCTTGCTGGTGCCGTTATGACCAGACAGGGATCACTTTGCAATGAACACTTAAGGTAGGAAAATCGTCTCTAATGCAATTTGTAAAGTCCAAACAAATGTGTCTTTCCCTGAACATGAAGAGAAGGAATTTTATTGCATTTAATGGTCTGCTCTCATAAAGATAAAAAAAAAATCTTATTTTTCACAATCTAGGATGGATTTCATATTGGGGGAGGGGAGAGTCAAGAAATATTTTGCTCAGTGCAATGTCTATTTTATACACCGAAAAGAGGCTCACATAGACAATAACAAGACAACTAATACACCACGGATTTATTTGTTCACAATGTGCGAGAAAGACACAGGGAACCCTAGAGCAAGAGAAGAGGGAAAAGGAAAGAGTATGAAAGCCAAATTAGTGTCATGGAAGCAATGACATCTTGCTACACAATGGGAAGTCCTGAACCTGCTTATTAAAGTCTCGTTGCTGACAATAGAACACAGGCTATAAAAAGGCCACGGGGAACCATTAATTAAATATTAAAAGATCAAATAGTTTTAGTCCCATTAGTTTGTATGTAATTTACATTCCCAAGTATAAATTTAGAGATAATTCTCCATCCCAAATCGCTTTCAACTTTCTGATAAGGTATCTGCAAATATAGAGTCCTGCAGGGAGTTTAAAAATATCTTTCCCCATGTGGATTAAGTATTGTTCCTTTCATAAGAAGTTGCTTCAGAATATCAGTCTCTACAACTAAGAAGATTATCATATTATATCTCTAGTTATTAGCCTTGATGGGATACTTTTGTTCAAAGAAAGCACGAGGCCCTTTTTAGACTTGTCAAAGCAATAATAGCAGATGAACTAAAACAGGAGAATAAGTATCCAAGAAAAATGATGGTAAGTAGTTCAGACCTTCATTTACATGACCTCCATTCATTTTCCAAGGTCAGAGGCAGTTGGGTGTGGTGGAAAGTGTCAGGAGTCCTGGATTTCAGGCCTTATTGCTCTTGCTTGACCCAGAGGTTGCTTGTTAACAAATCACACCTCCTTTGTGTGCTTCCTGGGTTGGTTTAGATATTCCTTAAGGAATATCCCTTCTAGCTCTGAGTAGATTACTTCTAATCTAAGTTAAAGGGGCATGGTTTGGGGAAACATATAATAGGCTGCAAGTCTAAAGAAAGGAAGTAACATCTCAGACTGACCCATAAGGAACCAAAGGGGTGTGAGGAACCAGGTACACATGTTTTAACGATCTGCTATTCAGAGGTGTGATTTAATGTGTGAGGTTACGATGCTAAAATTGACTCTGTTTGTCAGGAACTAGTTTACATTTCCACATCAGTCACCTTTTGGCAACTCCAGCTTGAAACTCCCATAATTGATCCCCTTTTTTTATTATGGCATTGGTTGTTTACTCCTAAAGTCTGAGAGTTGCTATCCTGCCACAGGAAGCCAGTAAATTAATTTCCTTTCCAGTTCAAAAGATATAAACAGGTGGCATCCTCTGTGGTAGCTCCTCAGGATCCCTTAAAAGGGTTGATCTGTTGTGGTTCTTCCTGTTGCCAGAGTATTTTGTTGGTTCCTCCTCATGTGTGTTTTCTTCTTGTTCACTCCTTTCCCCAACTTTCTACCCCTGCTTCCTCCTTCTCCTTAATTTTCCTTGTCTCTGTGATTGCGTGTTAAAGGTACCTTTTGGTGCAGGAACAAAGGAATAGAAGAGTGAAGAGCAAGAAGGGAGAAAAGAAAGAAATAGAAAAGATGGATGAAAGAAAAAATGAAAACAAGGAGAGAAGAAGGACAAAAAGAGAAAAAAGGAGTGATAATGATGTTCAGCAGAGTGCCATGCCCCACACCTGCAGTCCAGGGCTCTGGGGCTGGGGTTGGTGGGTCCCCTGAAGCCAAGATCTCCCTAACATCCTGAGCAAGAATAAAGCCCTGCCTCTGCCAAATACAGAAGAAAATCAGCAGTGGCCCTTGGACCTACCACTATGATTCCTGGAAGGCCAAAACTAGACGGACACCCTAGCCCAAGGGCACAAGGCCTCTGTGAGTTGGGCCAATGCCATGGCACCCCAGCTCAGGCCTCAGAGCCAGGCTCTGTCCCAGAAATAAAATACAGAATGAAATAGAACGAAACAGACCAGAAATAAAAAGAAAGAAAAGAAAAAAGATATAAACAGAAAATAACCTAAATGTCCACCAAAAGTTAAATAAATTATACTAAAACCCTGGAGTAGAATATGATGGGGTTGTTAAAAATGATGTCATTGAATGACATTATTCTATGACCTAGAAAATAATATTTTTCATTTAATCCCATTAATATACAAGAAATTGTATATGTAAGAAAAAATTAAAAAATGATATGTAGCCAAATATATAAGAACATGTTTAGTATGTTTTGGTTAACTTTGTGCAGTAGATTAAAGTGTCTTTTATTTTACTTTACTTATCCACATTTTCTAATTTTTCTCCAATAAGCCATCCCCTATGCAATGATTTTTAAACCTTTTAATAAAATAAAATGCTTGACAAAGGAATTCCTCCACTCAGTCATTTACTGCTCTTCTGAATTCGCTATATGTATTCTTTAAACTCTTAACTTCATAATAAACTGATTTCTCTTTAATTGCTACAGGGAATCACAGAACTATGAACTGAGAATCAGAAACTTTTGTTTTATCCCTAGGTTTCCCATTGACCAGCCTTTTAGGCAAGTCATTATTCACTAATTATTGTAACACTGGGCAGACCACTCTCCTCCTCAGGCTTTATTTCCCTCTGAAAATAAACATGTTGATTAGCTCCTTGGTGTTCAAAGTATGGTCTAGGGACAAAAAGCATCAGCATTATTAGGGAATTTGTAGAAATGCAGAATCTAAATTTTGGCATAGGAAAGACTGAGAAGCATTGGACCACAGCAGCTATGGATTCATTGCTAACTAAATTATCAGCCCTGAGACATACATATATGTGTGCGTTGTGCGTATGTGTTTAACTATGCATGTAATTTCCTCATCTGTAGAACATAGACAAAATACTGGTATTACATGGATATTTAAATAAGGTAACTTTGTAAAAGTTAAGCAATGATACTTTATAAGAACTCTTTATAAAAACTCCAAGCAATGATACTTTATAAGAACTCTTTCATAGTCTCTTTAAGATTGGCCTTATTAAATTATCCTTTGAGAAAATGAATTATTTTCCTCTTTACTGCCACATACTCTATACATCTAAATTTATACATTAGCCTGGAAATCACAGGGAGGTCATGGGCATCTTAATGTCATTCCCTACATTCGTATAGCAATGTGAATGCAATATTAAGAAAAGAAAGCAAGCATGTATAACAACAGTGAGATGCCATTTACAAAATGTTTATAGATGTGTTATACAGTTTACTAAGAACTTTTACAAAGTTAGCTTATTTAAGTATCTAAATAATACCAGTATTTTGCCTATATTCTATAGATGAGGAAATTACATGCATAGTTATATACATACACACAGTGCACACATATACGTACATCTCAGGACTGACAATTTAGTTAGCAAAATTGCCACCATACAATTACATTGTCAGCACTGTATAAACAACTCTGTAAGATTTCATAACCTTGGTATATATCAGTCTCACAGCTGTGTTCATGTCAATGTGTGGTAGTGTCTTGCCGAATGATGTTCATTATGGTTGCAGGTTTTTGGTGTGCACTGTGATGGTAGCTCTGATGGTCATCCCAGAAAAAAGAGCTCCAAAATTGCTTTGAAGAGCGAACTAGGTGCTGGCATCAGTGCATAGCTTTCCAAGGAGAGTACTTTGAAGGTGATCACAATAATATTCAGTAAGGAGATATATAGCACTTGTTCAAGGGCGAGTTTGCAAACTTAATAGTCAGACCTCTTATCTACACACATATACTTCCCTCTATTTTTAAAACTACTCCCATGTCAGCAGATTTGTGGTTTATAAGCTAGTAAAGTTGGATCATTCCTTTATTAAAAACATCTATCATTATAAATATCAGAGGAGCCAATAGTTGTATTTTCATTCTCCTCACATGGGTTAATGCACATTCATTACATTCACATGGCAGTAAGAATTCTTCATATTATGTTCCTTGGTCTGAATCAGAACAAATGCTGAGTGTCTTGGGAACTTCACTCTCATAGCTTATAAAGACTCCTCAGGTCTAGACCAGGTGTGGTGGCTTACACCTGTAATCCAGCATTCTGGGAGGCTGAGGCAGGTGGCATTGGTTGAACTCAGGAGTTTGAGACCAGCCTGAACAATAGCGAGACCCTGTCTCTACTAAAAATAAAAAAATTAAGGCAAGAGGATCTCTTGATCCCAGGCACTTGAGGTTGCTGTGAGCTATAATGCCATAGCACCCTAGTCAGGGCACCAGAGTGAGTTCTATCTCAGGAAAAAAAAAAAAAAAAAAAAAAAAAGTCCTCAGGTCTAATTTTCACTCACTAAAAGAAATCAGAAGAAGGTTTTCCCTCATAAGCTTTTGTGAAGTTAGGTTTGTTTTCTTATACTTAATGAAAAGATGTTCTTTACATTGATTAGTGTCCGTTATTCAAAATGCTTATAAAGAAGCCATCAATTCAACTGTGCAAGGTCGGAAGAACATTGGACTTGCAGACAAAAGATCCAGAATCTAGATGCAGTTCTTCCACTAACATTATGCTACTTGCAGGTCACTTCATTTCTGTGAAACTCCAGTATATTTGCCCTAAAACTAAGAGTGGTAATCCCTGTCTACCTCACAGTACTATTCCAGGAGGCCAAATGAATAAAGGATGTAAATTCACTGTGTAAGCCTCATACAAGCAGTATAGCTCTATGCTTCATATGTAGTAGCATTTGGACTATGTCGACTTAGCTAAACTGGAAGTATGTTTTCTAAAATTGTGTTCTTTATATGTTTCCAAATCAGCATTGACCACAGGGACATTTGTGTGAGATTACAAAGGCAGAAGTGAAACATCAGTCACCTTCCTTGTTGGAGACCACTGTAGGTCATTATTTCCTGTGGCAGCCCATGTTCATGACAACTGATATTCTGGCCTACTTGACAAGTGGCAGCACCTGGACCTGCCACTCCTTCCATTATAGTCACACTTCCTCTCTAGCATCCTCTGATGCATCTCACTGGTGAAAGGCACCAGCTTCTGAAAGTGACTCACATCATCAAGGTTAGAGCTGGTGGAGATAGACACAGACTCCAGTTTTTCCTCCTGAGTTACACATTATCAGCAGGAATTCCACTTTCCATGTACTTTTCCCCATTCACTATTCTCTACTCCTTTTTCACAATTGCCAATTGTTTGACCTATCCAGGTATTACCTTCAAACCCATCAGCAGAAGCAAGGACAACAGCCTTGCATGGACTTCTCAGCCAACTCTCATGATTGTACCAGCTCTCAATAAAAAATATCTGGTTCTGTATCACACTGTGTTTTTCTCACACCAAACCCTCACATAATATATACGAAAGATAATAAAACTTCAGAGGATGCTTTGATTTCCTTTGCAGCTATATCTTACAACTTAACTTTGCATATCTAATAAAGTTCACATTCTTAGGAAAACAAACCATATGCTCTACATATGAAAAAGCACTCACACAAACACACACAAGGTATAGCACCTACCAAAGCATCTCACACATAGAGTATATGTAATGTTTAAACACAGACACACACACACACACACACACACACACATTGCATTGCTTTAGCTAAAACTTTATCTTAAGCCAAGATATATTTTGAAAGCTAACAAATCAAAACTCATTAGTTAAAGTTTTGTAAAGATCACCATGTCTTGATTGACTCCAATTTATTTACAAGATTTTGTCAGAATTTTTTTCAACAGACATGTCCCATATACACATGAAAATGAGATGGCCTCTGCTGCCCAAGTGTGAAGTTGTTGACTGTGCCCTCAACTGAGTATAGCCTAGGAGCTAGCCACTGTTCTATTAATAAGAATGTTGAAGATCTGTAAGTGGGAAGGAGAGCTCAAGAGAGAAAGGTACTAGAAACCCATAAGCATTCTCCACTTGATCCAAATGCTAGAAGTTTAAAATATTATTTTTTGTGTGTCTGATACAACAATATACAACTTTTATGTAAAATCGAAAACATCCTCATTACCCACCCAGCCATTTACTTTCCCAGCTCTATTACACAGGTAAAAGGGCAGAATAGCAGATGGCAGGTGTGAGATTAAAAAGTGTCTGCTCCCACATTGTAATGCAAGCATTCCTTGAGATTCAGCCCATTCTTACCAACTCTTTCCTCTCTATAATCTATGCCTTTCTCAAACAGTGAACCCTCACTGAGTTAACAGCTTTATATTCTATTTGCTATGGTTATCTCTTCACAGAACATTAATTCTTTGAGGTTAGCATGAAAACAAGACTGGGGAACCAAAGACCCGTGGAGGCTAGAGGACCTGCCTCTCCTTGATAATATCTGTGTGATCAAGAGTAGATCCTTAACCTCTCTGAAGTTCAGACACTTCATCTTTAAATAGGGGTAAGGATAACTTCGTGATTGCTATGACTATTACATGAGAAAAATGTGAAAACACTTGGCAAATGTATATAGAAGGATTTTTAAGATCTTTTTTTTTTTTTTTTTTAGGAGAAGTTTGTGTAGTATTTAAGAGAACCAACAATTTTACCCGTGTCACGAAGTACTTCCGTGAGACGTAAGGGTGGTGATAGGGATTGGGGTAAAGTGTTGATTCAGTCACACTTGACTGCCTGGGAATCTGCCTTGGCACTAGGTCCTTGCCAGCTTCCACCTCCTCCAGGGACAGGTGATCAGTCTCCGAAGGATGGTCATCACCCTCTTGCTTCAAAGACACAGGCTGGAATCCTTCAAAATTCCCAACTGTTGACATTTCTTCAATCTAAAACAAGAGAAGACACAATCTTTTTATTTAAAAAAAGTTGCCTGTGTTCTGGCTATGCCAAAACAGGCTAACGTGAGCAAATGACATTTCTGATACTTAAAAACCCCCCTCCTCACATTCCCTCCACGGAGGCATTGAGGGAGGCAGCTCATTAACACAGATTTCTAAACACGGCCCGTAATCCTACAGAGCCATTTACCAGAGGAGAGTAGCAGAGATCCTCTGCACAGAGAAAAGAGCTTGCAAGTAGTTTCATTTTCTCATATTTGATTCCAAGAGACTGGAAAGTGAACAAAGCAGGAGCACCGTGAAATAATTATCTGATAATTTCTCCTGAAGATTTCAATGCCTATTTGCTTGAAAAACCACCAAACTTCATATCCTACTTAGTAAAGAATCTCAAGAATGGAAGAAAAAATATTCAGCATACTCAGTACTTTTATGAAACCAATTTACAATCACGTACACTGTCAAATGAAGAATAGATCACAACTATGGCCCAGGATGAAGGAGGGAGGAGGGGAATGGGAGGGGAGGGGAGGGGGGAGGTCAGGTGGATGGAGGGTGAATGGTGGATAATGCAAGGGTACGTGTTGGATCTATTAAGTATAGAGTATAAATGTCTTAACACAATAATTAAGTAAATGAGATGAGGTATATATTAACCAGTTTGATGTAAGCGTTCCTAAGTCTATATGAAGTCAGCACATTGTACCCAATAAATGCATTAATGTATATATGATCTATGTGTTTATGATTTAATAAAAAATAAATAAAATAAAAACAACAATAAATAAGTAAATAAAAAATAAAAGTTAAAAGTAGGCTTGGGACTGTGGCTCAGTTGTTAGTGCACCAGCCACATACACTAGGGCTGCTGGGTTTGAATCCAGCCTGGGCCAGCTAAAACAACAATGACAACTACAAACAAAAAATAGCCGAGCATTGTGGTGGTTGCCTGTAGTCCCAGCTACCTGGGAAGCTGAGGCAAGAGAATCATTTGAGCCCAGGAGTTTGAAGTTGCCGTGAGCTGTGATGCCACAGCACTCTACTGAGGGTGACATAGTGAGACTCTGTCTTAAAAAATAAAATAAAATAAAATAAAAGTTAAAAGCAATGATAATGCTCTTCTTTGTGTGTTTCTTGAGTAGTAATAGGGCACAAGAAAACTTAAAACTGAGCATATTTTTAAACTGAAAAAACCCAATTGTAAAAATTTATTCTAAGGAAATAATTTAGACAAATCCTCAAAGACATATATTGTATGTATATGTAGTATATAAAGTTCTTCCTCATAACATTCTGTCCAATACAAAAATATACAACTTCATGTCTAGTAGAAAAATATTATATATAAGAACAACATTGGACACTCACACAACATCGTGTCTAATACCAAAATATTACCGTGAAGCTAAGTACCCATCAGTAAGAAATTGGTAAAATAAAATATATCACAACATAGAGCGAAAAATAGTCAAATATTTATTAGTGTTAATACTTCTGAATGCTATTCATATTTATTAAAATAATTCAGAAAGAAAAAGAGAAAATATAAATAAGCTTGTGTATAAATGTGCTTATCCACATGTATATACATGTATGATAAAACAGAGGTTAGAAAACCCCTGAAAAGAAGATATAAAAGGAAGTAAAGTAAAATACTAACAATAATTATCTCCAGATGGCAGTGTTATAGGTGACTTTTACTTATTATTTATTAGGGTCTTTTTTCTTAACATCTGGATGCTAGCATTTCTTATATATGTTTTAAAATAAGTATAAACAATACATTGGTTTCTATTTTTCAAATAGAAAGCAAAATAAAATAAAACAAAATAGAAAACGTGCGAGCCTAGTCATGTGTTCACCTAAATCAGGCTGACGTTTCAAGCTGAAGCAGGTACTCAGGATTCCCTACATTGCTACATAAGAGGGTTTCATGCCCAGTTCTGCCATGTAACTGGGAATGCTATGTAATCATCACAATTTCATCCATGTTATTAAACATAGGTGGTTTTAATTTCCCAGCCCCAGCAAATCTCCACTCTTGAAATTGGGATTAACTAGAATATCCAAGAGAAGTAAAAATAGTCCGATCACACAATTTGTGACCTACACTTGCACATGCTGTCATGGGAAGGGGTGTTAGCATTTAAGACAGGGTGATGGGAGTAAACTGGGCTGTCTCAGGCAAACGTGGGTACATACATAGTCACCCGGGGGGTTTCAATGTAGACGAGAACAGGGATTAGGGAAACTCGCAAGTGGACAGCCTTATGTAGACTGCATTACATTTTATTTCATCTAATGTTCACAGGTACAGGGGAGGGTTATTCACTCCATCACTGTATTTCTAAGGATCACAGAGTGGATGGGACCACCTGGAAGCCACTCAGATAGTTGTGGTGGCACATGGACTCTGATCCTGCTTCAGGGCCAGCACGCCCACCATGATACCACGGCATCTTAGAACAGAAAGGGCTTCCCTGAGTTTTCAGGTAATTTTTTAAAGTGAGGTGTATAAAAGACAGAGGTCAGTCTCTGAGAAAACAAGGGATAGAGAAGCAGGAAAAGTTGTATGTGCCGGGGGGTGGGTGCGGAGAGAGAGAACATGACATAGAATAAAAGAACGAGAGAGATAGACTGGGGGGGGGGAGTACGGGTGGAGGACAGGACGAACAGGAGCGAGGAGGGCGAGTCTGGAAGTGTCCTGGGCCCTC
>CAUYPK010037477.1:0-29872 GCA_963574355.1 Loris lydekkerianus | reverse complement strand
GTTAGTGGATATTGTGGCCCTCCCTTCTTTAGTGGATATTGTGGCCATCCCTTCATTAGTAGATATTGTGGCCCTCCCTTCGTTAGTTGATATTGTGGCCCTCCCTTCATTAGTGGATATTGTGGTCCTCCCTTCGTTAGTAGATATTGTGGCCATATCTTCGTTAGTAGATATTGTGGCCCTCCCTTTGTTAGTTGATATTGTAGCCCTCCCTTCATTAGTAGATATTGTGGCCCTCCCTTCGTTAATGGATATTGTGGCCCTCCCTTCGTTAGTAGATATTGTGGCCCTCCCTTCGTTAATGGATATTGTGGCCCTCCCTTCTTTAGTAGATATTGTGGCCATCCCTTCGTTAGTAGATATTGTGGCCCTCCCTTTATTAGTTGATATTGTGGCCTTTCCTTCGTTAGTTGATATTGTAGCCCTCCCTTCATTAGTAGATATTGTGGCCCTTCCTTCATTAGTATATATTGTGATTCTCCCTTCATTAGTAGATGTTATGGCCCTCTCTTAATCTTCATTTTCTATTACAAATATTTTCTGTAGTCATGCAATCCTCTCCTCCGTTTTTTTCCAAATTAACTAAACTCTTTTTAGTTGCATTATTATCATTTTTATTTTAACATATTCACTGCTAGTTTTATTACAATATAGATACTAAAAGCCAAGAGACAAATATTCGAATACGTGGAGTTTAGGGTTTCAAAATACAGAAATTATTGCCTATGTGACTTGCTTCTGAGCAATTAAACCCCTCTTTTCTTTCTACTGGATAGAGGTGTGGTATAGTAGAAAGTGCCAACACCATGCAGTCACACAAATTGGGGTTTAAATTTTAGCTTAGTTATCACCATGTACAAACATTTGAAGAAGTAACGTACAAACATTCGAAGAAGTAATTCTTATGTTCTCCATCCATCTCTAAGTTGGTGCTGATGTCTGTCTTTACTTTTAATGAGTTGGAAACAATTTATGTGTTTAATTGAACTTGAAAAATATATTGAACCTTTCAGTTTCACTCTTTTAGTTCTTCTAAAATACACCATAACTTATTATGACTATAGTCTCTTTGTTATAACTATCAAATGCTGTTCATTCTAGTAATTAACTATATTTTTGTACCCTAACACAAAGAAATGAGACATGTCCAAGTTGATGAATACCCCAATTTCCCTGATTTTAGTAGTATACATTGTATGCTTGTATCAAAATATCATGTGCACCCTATAAATATATACACCTACCATGCACCCATGATAATTAAAATTAAACAAATTAAAAATGTATTAAATGCCTACTATGGGTCAAGTTTTGTTCTAGGTTCTTGTCTCTACCATCAACAAAATAAAAAAATTATCTCACTGCTTATGCCATTTACATTTTAGAGAAGAAAGTCAGAAAGTGAATAATTTACATAACTATTATATTAAATTATTCTTTTGTTAGAAAGTGATTTGCAAAAAGGAAAAAGTAGAGCAAGATAAAGGAATTTGGAGTCTTAGGTATGGGGGCACATTGCAATTTTTGCAATTTTAATATGCAGTGTTGGGTAGGGATCATGAGAATATAAAAGAATTAAAGAAAATAAGAAAGATGGCTGTGTGATTTCTCAGAGAAAAGGTCCATCTAGTACAAAGACCCAGGAGGGAAGGGCCTTATACTAGAAGAACAACAAACAGAGTGACAGGGGAGAGAGCAGGGCCCAACTCCCAGACAGTGCAGAGGAGTTCAGATTATGTGGGATCTAACTGCAGAGAAACACTCAATGCATGCAACTGTTAACTGCGTTGAGGTAAGAGATGCTACTCTTACCAACAGAAAAAACAAACAAACAAACAAACAAAAAACAGCCCTGCAAATATTTATTTAATTCTTACCACGTCTTGCATTACACTAGTCACTATAAAAACATTTTCTCATTTATTTCTCCTAAAAGCCCTATGTAAAAAATGCCATTTTTATATCTACCATACTGATGAGAAAACTGAAGACCTAAAGGGCTAGGCAACTGGTGCAGAGTCACCCTCTTGGTATGTGACGGAGATATTGTCTATAACCTGCATGATTTGTGCTTGGTAAATGCATGCAGAGCCTCGCAGATGCTCAGAGCACCCTGGGGGGGTGTCCTTACGTCCCGTGTTAGTCCATTACCTCCATCCACTTCTCAGACTCCTTTGAGCTCGCTATCAGTATAGTCTTCATGTAGAGCAGCGCCTGTGGCTTAAAGGAGTAGGCGCCAGCCCCATATGCCAGAGGTGGTGGGTTCAAACCTAGCCCTGGCCAAAAAAAAAAAAAAAAAAAAACCATTTGGTGTACAGGTCACAGAAAAATAAATTACTTTGTCACTACCTCTCCTCTGCATTTCATTCACTAGGAACTGAATTTAATTTTCATTTAGCAGCAATTAGCTCATTATTGCAGGAATTTTATTTTAAATGTGACCAAACAGAAATTTTGCGCTTTTTTTCCTAAATCAGATATATCAGAGATCCTTTTTCTTTTAATTGTTAAAGTTTCATTACCTCTCAAAGTATTCTTACTTGCATTAGCATTGATTTATGCAGTCATCATATTTTGGACATTTTCTTCTTTGAATAATTTTACTGTATTAAAAAAGAATTATCATTAGTTTTTTGTCTAAATTTTTACTGAATAATATGCCAATAAAAGTCAGATTTTAATGTTAGCAGTATAAAAAATGAAATAAAAGTATTATTACTTTGTACTTGAATGATATTCTTACATGTTCTTTCTTTCCAAAAATTATCTCTTGTCTATTGTCACTTTATATTTTCAAAAGTCATCATAAGTGAAACATAGTTTCTAATATACCTTCTAAATCTAGAAGGGCATATGTTGACTAAACCAGGTTATTCTAAGGTTAGTACTATTAACCACAACATCTCTTTGTTTTACATTTCCATATGATTTTAGACATCATGGTTTAATAGTTATATTTCCCTCATTTTTTACCCCTTGTTTTTAATTTAAATGTCAGTAACAAAAAAAAAAAAATTTACTAACTTCCTATGAAAGGTTTAAAATTCAAGAACATGTAAAGAATGAAAACACAAAATAGTGCATGTGTCAGAAGTCTGCATGTTATTTGCTTTTGAGAGCATTTTGATAGATGATTGAATTTTTCTACTCTTCATCTGCTTCTCTCAGCATGATAATAGACAAACTCAAGTTTTTATTTTGTACAGCAAGGCCAGTATGATTTTTCAGCATCCTAAGGGCTATTTCCAGTTCTGCAGATGCAGAATTTACAATCTTCAACACAGAAGTTTGTGCTGCTTCTTCTTTAAGTCAGCCCATTAGGCTCAAACGAGCAAATGGGATCAGCTGCAAAATTCTGATCTCTAGGCAGTGATGCCTGAACCCACTGGTTACATACAGTGCTGCTGTAGGGTTAGCCTCCTGCTATTAAACTCACCAACTAATACAACCTTAAAGGTTTAAGTAAATTAATAG
This sequence comes from Loris lydekkerianus, assembly GCA_963574355.1. Lineage (NCBI taxonomy): Eukaryota > Metazoa > Chordata > Mammalia > Primates > Lorisidae > Loris > Loris lydekkerianus. The sequence goes on along the minus strand of CAUYPK010037477.1, from coordinate 26,398 downwards.
TTGACCTGAACCAATTCTATTATTTTATAGATGAAAAACTTGGAATTCTCACAAAAGGAGGAACTAGACCAATATATTTTGACCTGAAACTTAAAACAGTTTAAAAACTAGTATCACATGAGTGTCTCAACCCAGATAATTTCATTAATTTTTAGCACGTGTAAGGTGCTGAAATATTCAATTCTATCATGGCAAATACTCATCATTTAATATGGAAAAAATAAAGATTTTCAGCAAAAAAATCTTTAAGATTATTTATGGTTCTTAGAAACAGAGCACACACAAATGCATCCACCTTTTTGAGTTCGGTACCTGTAACACTGGCATATATTAAAGGTAGTGGCAGTGGGAGGTGAAAAAGCCATAGAATTATTGAGATGAATCAGTGCAAATTGAAGATCTAAAAAAGTAACTTAAATGTTCAATTAAATGCTTTACCCAAAGGACAAAAGTATCTATCATGTTAAAATGAGAAAGAAAAAATGTGACATGTTGAATCCAGAGGAAAAAAAAAAAAAAAAAAATAGGAAGAACTTTATCTAGTTCATGTCACTCTGGCCCTTTATTCAACTAGAGCAGTGATTTTCAATGGGTGTGCTAGGACAGACGGGTGTGCCAGGAGAGGATCTTAGGTGTGCCATGAAAATTTTTAAAGATCGTCAATTAAATTATTTTTGAAAGAAGTTCGAAGCACAGTAAATATATATATATTTTTTTACTCTTATTTATTTATTTATTTATTTATTTGAGCAACATAATTTAAGCGTGCCATGGAAGTTTAACTACAGGTTCAAGTGGGCCATGAGGTCAAAAGGTTGAAGAAGACGGCAGGAGCGCCCTGAGGATCAGTCCTGCGGTAGGAAGATACTAAGGCAACTACATATACGCAGCTCTGAGGTAGACGCAGGTCCCAGCTGATTATATCTGCAAAATGTTTTTAGGTGAAATTACCCTATTACAACATGTCCTCATAAATTCTAACACAATTTTCTTCTATATCTGTAAGAATATTGCGTTAAACCAAGGATATTCACACGTGGCATTTGCTATCTAGAGTGCCATTTAAGTCTCAACTTCTTTAGAAAAAGAAAATCAGCATAGCCTGATGATAAATATCACATTTGATTTTGAAAAAGAAGCCACCCACATATTTACAATATATAAATTTGAATTTTTTTTTTAACTAAAATAAAGAGTTTTAGTTGTTTCCTGGTGTAATATTAAACTGTATGCCACCAAGTATTTATAACTTCAAATAGATGGGCCTTGTTTTGCTTGCTTTGTTTTACATTTTTAAGTGTAAAGTCTTTCACCTATAAATGTCACTTTATTTTGCTTCCAATATTTACAATAATTCATACCTTATCACCCCCATTATACACATTTTTCCAAAATAGATTCATTGATTTGTTAAATATTGCTGAATTTGTATGTACAATTAAAGATGTTTGGATTGCAGAAATTGTGCTATTTCCACTCTCTGAACTTCTTAATTGTCACAGATATTGTGTAGAAATATTTATAGTGTAAATACTAATTTAGTCTGTTGATAATGATTTCATTTTCAAGCAAGATCTTCAAAAGAAATAGTTAATTTGTTACATTTCCTTAAACAGTACCTTGGAAAGAAATGGACTTGTATCCTTAATTCTCTGACCCACGGAGATTACAGGCTCCATGATAAGCCTCTTGTCTTATATAAGCAGAAATGTAATCAATGTAGGTTACTGGTCATTTTCCCAAAAGATTGAAAGGGTAGTTCAGAGTTAGAAAACACAATTAAACTGCTAAAATAAAACTTTCTTCACTGTGATATACAGTATGTGTCTGGCAGCAAAGCAAAATCAATACAGTCTATACTTCACATGTGTTAGGAATCAAGTCCATTTCAGCTTGTATTTGATGCTTCAGTGACATCTCTTGTGTGTAATATTGTGTTGTTCTTTTCTCAGACCTCTTTCAATTGGAGAATGTTTGCATTTGTATATATTCTATTTCATAATGTATGAAAATTAAAATCTTTTTTAATATTTAATGAATATTTTAATTTTTCAATCATTGAGTGTCGTATGACTACGAATATATGTGAAGTATATGCTAAGTTCTAGGAACTCAAATGTGAAACAGAGTGACAGTCCTTATCCCCAGTTTGTGTTTTAGTGTTGGACACAGACAAGTAAATGATCAAGGATGACACAGGATGTAGGTAATGAATGGAAATTTACGGATTCTATGCTGAGAGCTAGAACGATCACCTAATCTGTAACCGACACATTCAGAATTTTGTTTTCAAAGGAAGTGATATCAAAGGTGAGGTCTGACAAGCAGCACAAACCCTTTTAACCAGATAATGAAGAAAGCAGAAAGAAGCTCCTAGGCAGAGAGAATGGAGAAAGACAAACAGCGTGAAAGCCGAGGAGATGGGGAGATGGGAGCCATGGAGACACGGGAGCCACACGCTAGGAGAGCGGCAGCGGCATCAGGTGTGTAAGAAGGAGAAGAGAAAAATGGACTGGAGATAGATATATTTAGTTTTGGGCACACCGAGTTTTTGGTGAAGATAGGATGTTAATTAGGAAAGCATGTGTACATTCATGTACATATCTATTTTACTGCTTCTAAGAAGTACATTTGTTCATATTTTGGTATTTCCAAATAGCACAGCAAACATGTTTAAGAGCTATAATTGCTAGTAGTTTTTTTCTAACTTGTATGTAAATTATTGGCGCATTTAACGATAGATATTGTCTCCGAGTGGATGAAGTATGATAAATCATGGATTTCAGTCTCATCCTGCAATACTCATCTTGAGCCTAAATCATTCATAGCCAACTTCCAACCATTCCATATTTGCTTCATCTTTAGTGAACTTCAAACTCTCTTCACTCTGAAACCAATTATAATTCCAGATGGCACAGAACATTCAAAGCCATGATTAGAATCTCGACAGAGGTACGCTCTGATCTTTCTGTTTAAAGGAGAGTGATTTAGAACCATATTATCATTTCACAATTTTCTATTTCTAAATCCCTGCCATGTATCTTGGAAACAAAAGAATATCATTACCTGCCAAATTGTCCAAGTCTGCTATGCATACGCTATATCTTATAGGCAAAGTCAGGACAGGAATCTGGGTCTCCCTAATGGCTTCCTGCTCCCACCAGCAGTGTTCTGAGCCAGGTGCTCCCACTTAAGACTACTGGGATTCTGAGCAAAGGCCCCTGAGATTTCTCAATAGAAATCAATCGCATCTTTTCAATTGATTTTTTTAAAAGAACTACACAATAACTCAGAATAATTGTGAAAGTGACCTTCTCATCTAGCAACTCCGTGAGACCTCATGCTAATAAAGGAGCTTAGGAGTGATAAACTCTCATAACTTATATTTCAGGCTTAGTCTCTCTTGAGATTCCAAGGAATGTGGTTAGTTGAAGATTAAAGCTTTGGCTGGAATGTTATGCTTGAATTTTTGTGAGTCTTCTTGTGGCAGTCAGAATGAGTAATGTTTATTCAATGAACAGAAGGTTATTTAATAACTAAGAAAAGTTACTTGTAGTTTCAACTTCCTGTGTAGTAAGCACTAATCATGCTTATGTATGCATGAGTGTGTATGTGCCTGTGTGTATGTTACAGTAGGGATACCAATAATTAAAAGATGCGAAATGGGTTTCTTTCATCAAGTGTTGGACTTGAACATAAACATACTGTTGTAATAGAACCACTAAAAAGCAGAAAAACAAACAATATGCTCTGGGAATACAAAGGTGAGAAGGCTTTAAAGAAGAAGGTGTAGCTGAGATATTCTTGATAGGTAGGTGATTAGGGGAAGACATTGCAGGCTGAGGAATTAGGTGCAGGTGTCTGGAAGCTTATGAGATATCCAGGTAGTGACAGCAGTCCTCAGTGGCCAGGAAATAGGTTTGTGGAGTCTGAAATGAAAAATGCAACTTTAAAACCAGCTTATGTAGTTAAGGCCAAACCACTGGGGTGTGCTGAGTCCCGGATTATTTTGAGGGGAATGTGAAACTACCTAAGGGTTGTGGTGAGTGGAGAGTTATTCTTGGATCCACGGAAGGCTTTAACACTGAATAGGACCTCCAGATACATGCAGCACTGCATCCCTCTACAAATCAGGGAACTAAGCCCAGAGAGAAACCTACACAATAGTAGCATTGTTCAGGCTCCTATCTTATTGCTTGAGAAATAACAAATTGGCCTTAATGATTCTATTACCAATATACACACATATATACATTTAAAAGAATTGTAAGTGAACAAAAAATATTTCAAGAACCTAATATTTAACCACATCAACAGACAAGATATTTTTAAGTAAGATCACAAAGAGTCTCCCATAATGCAATTTACAGATGTCATGGTAAGTGTGAAGTGTGGGACACTGCACTAGGCATAATGAGAAGGCTGAGGGGACACCTGCTTCCCTTCCTCCTGACATTCTAATGAGAGTTGGGGCACGGAGATAAGTATGTGTCTCACAAAAACTTATCTGAGAGAAAAAGAGGTGACTGCAGTAACTATTCAAATCTGAATGTGGGAAAATGTGTATACGTGTAAATTTAAGGTGGGATGAGAGATGAGAAGGAAGGAGAGATATTGAATTCACTACTTTTTGACTACTTGTTCTAACAACCTTTGCATTATCCCTAACTCAATTTGAAACATTTATTTTTTTCTATTGAATGAAATCATTGAAAAGAAGTGTAAATCGGAAGAATGTTAACTTTCCAATTAAATACCACCATTAGGTGTGACATAAAACTGATTTTGGTTTATGAAACTAGTATATGATGCCCCATGATCATATCGATGTGCACAGCTATGATTTAATAAAAAAATAAAAAACAAAAATAAAAACAAAAAACTGATTTTGTCCTGTTATAAAATAAATACATGCTTATGGGTCAGGGCCTGTAGCTCAGTGAGTAGGGTGCCAGCCATATGCACTGAGGCTCCAGGGTTTGAGCCTGGCCCGGGCCTGCTAAAGAGCAATGACAACTGCAACCAATAAATAGCTGGGTCTTGTGGTGGGCACCTATAGTCCCAGCTACCTACTGGGAGGCTGAGGCAAAAGACTTGCTTGGGCCCTAGAGTTTGAGGTTGCTGTGAGCTGTGATGCCATGACACTCTACATAGGGTGAACATGGTAAGACTTTGTCTCATAAAATAAATAAATAAATACTTACATCAGCTCTGGCTGGTGTAACAAAATATCACAGACTGGGAGGCTTAAACAATAAAAATTTATTTTCTCTGTGTTCCAGAGGCTGCAAGGCTGAGATCCTGGGCCCTACACTATCAGATGTGGGTGAGGGCCTTCTGCTCGGCTTGCTGACAGCCCCCTCCCCTCTGTGGGCTCACAAGGCCTTTCTTGGGGTGTGCACATGGAAAGAGAGAGAGAGATCTACCTTTCCTTTGGTAGAAATCCACCAATCTCACCAAATTAGGCCTCTTATGTCACAACTTCATTAACCAAAATTATCTCCTAAAAATCCTATAACCAGGAGGTGCCTCTTATGGGGTGTTGGGACTTCCAACTTAAGAGATTTTGGAAGGCACAATTCAGTTCACAGCATTCTGCTTCTGGTAACCCCAAATTCATGTCTTTCTCAAATGCAAACTACATTAATTTCATCCAAATGTCCAAACAGCTCCCTAAGTTCCTTTTGGTTTTTGATTTTAGACACAGGCTCTTGCTCTGCAGAAGTTGTAACTAATTACAGCTTTAACTTTAAAGTCTGAAGTCCAAATTTTTATCCAAATCTAGCTCTTTAGAGGTGCACCTTTTATTTTTATCATTTGTAGTATATTCATTGTACCTTTTCAATGTTTACTTATATTCAGATACATAGCTACTATAGATAATCACTATAGCGTCCAATGCAGTAATAAGCTCTACCGGTCTATAGCCCTGGAGCAAAAGTCTGCACCACACACCACACAGCCTTCCTGTGTAAGTAAACTCTGCCAAGTTCATCGACAACGAAATTACCTGACTATGCATTTCTCTAAACAAATCCCCACCCTTAAGTGACATGTGTGTGTGTCGATTAACTTATAGCTCAGTGATATAAAGGGCTGAGCATGAGAAATGTGAGGAAAAGTTGAGTCACTGTGGTTTAGTAGGAACACGTCTGAGTGTCAGAAGGAGACTGTCCTTGCCGTAAATGATAACAGCAATGCTGTCTATGAAGCACTTATTCTGTGCCAAGATGTATTGCAAATGTTTTATGTGAATTGACTCCCTCTTCCAAACAACAATGATATAGGCACTATTATCCTCAAAATTAAAAAAAAAAAAAAGTTAACAGCATATGTCAAAGTTCAAAAAATTTAGAATGTCAGAACCAGACTTCAAACCAGCCAGGCCAATTCTCAATCTCATTATCTGAACTACCACAAGGCTTATCCTTGAATTATGAGATTGCCTTAAAAACCAGATATTAGCATCTTTTGTAATAAAGGAAGGAATAAAAAATCCTGTAATCAAGAAAGACATGACTCATAATGTACAGTAACCTCTTCTTAATAAAAGTTACTAAAAGGACAGTAAAGTTAAAACTGCCAATAACTTTAATTTAAATGAGTGTGTTGCTGGCTATACGATCCTTAAGTGCTGTGAATGTCTGATAGAGCACTCAGAAATGTTGCTTCTAGAAGTAATCGACTATCAGTTGTTTTTTTTTTTTTTTAAAGCTAAATGTATATACTTATCAGTCAAAAGAACATATACCAGTGAAGATCTTAATTCAGCAGTTCACAGAAGTGGATATCTCAGGAGATTTCACTGGAAAGGGAAATCAGGATATATAAACAGTCGCATCCCAGGGACTGACCTCATTGAAAGCATTTTTGTACATCTATTGAAGCAGGACAACAGAACAAGTGAAAACCAAAACTAACAGTCAGATCAGCCCCTGACTCATTGTTTGTGACTGTTTTAAGCTATAGGAATGTGAGGAGTCATCAATGTTACGTTATTTTGGTTCTGCTCTCATTGTTATATTATCATGAAGGTTACAATTTATGATGGTTATACTATGCAGACTTTTTTATTTAGTAGCTTTCCTTATTGATTTTTAGATTTTATTTATGTACATTTGAAACCAGTCATTTGTCAGCGTTATATATTTAGAATATTTTTCCTTGTCTGTAGCTTACATTTTTATTTTCTTAATGGAGTATTTTAATGAGTAGATTTCAGCTTTCATAAAGTTCAATTTATCACTTCATTATTTTGTGTTTAGTACTTTTTATATGTCATCTAAGATATTTTTTCCCCTTCTAAGGTCACAAAGATATACTCCTCATCGTTGTCATCAATAAGTTTTAAATAGTTTTCTCCTTGATCCTCAAGTTTATGATCCTTCTCAAATTATTTTTGTGTATATGGTTTGAGGTAAGGGATGTTCTCCTTTTATCTCTACATGAATATCCAATGGTACTTAGACTACTTGTTTTATTTTTATTTATTTATTTATTTTTTAGAAACAGAGTCTCACTTTTTCACCCTCCGTAGAGTGCCATAGTGTCACAGCTCACAGCAACCTTCAGCTCTTAGGCTTAGGCGATTATCTTGCCTCAGCCTCCCAAGTAGCTGGGACTACAGGTGCTCGCCACAATGCCCAGCTATTTTTTGTTGCAGTTTGGCTAGGGCCAGGTTTGAACCCGCCACCCTCGGTATTGGGACCCACACCCTACTCATTGAGCCACAGGCACTTAGACTACTTGTTTAAAAATGTTTCTTTCCCTGTTGAATTATTAGTTTAATGCCTTTGTAGGAAACCAGTTGACTTTTTACATGTGGTCCGTTTCTAGACTCTGATCCAACTGTCTACACAATGATCCATCTACTCTTACACTAGTTCTGGGGTAGTCTTGATTGCTGTGTCTTCATGATTATCAAGTCTGGAATTAAGTAGTGTGCATCCTCCAACTTCGTTTATTTTTTCACGCCATTCTAGATTCTGTGTAGTTTCCTTAAAACTTTCAGAAACATTGTAATTTCTACAAAAAGTCTGTTAGGATTTTAATTAAGATAACATTTACTTCATTGGTCAATTTATAAAAATTAAATTGATATCTCAAAACTATTTTTCTTTTCTATCAATGTGGCATATATTTCCATTTATTTAGGACTTTATTTCTAAGTATATTATGTTGTTATTGATGCTAAGTAAATTGCTACTCTGTCACAATTATTGTCTTCTCTTGAGTTAATAAAATAATTTTTAGTATTCCATTTTAACACATTTATTGTCTCTTTACCATATCTCTAGTTATTAAACACATATATATTTCATAACTATTTTGGGGACTTATATATTGCCATCTTGATTGTTTACTTAGAATTAATATTTTACCTTTTTATAGAAGATGGATGCATCTGGAAATAGTATAGTTTATTTTTATTTTTATTTTATTTTTTAATTGTTGGAGATTCATTGAGGGTACAAGAAATCAGGTTACACTGATTGCATTTGTTAGGTAAGGTCCCTCTTGCAATCATGTCTTGCTCCCAAAAGGTGTGGCACACACCAAGGTCCCACCCCTTCCCTTCTTCCCTCTCTCTGCTCTTCTTTCCCCACCCCGCCCTCCTTCTTTCTCTGCTCCCGTCTTCCCCCACCCCCACAGTGACCTTAATTGTCCTTAATTGCCCTCATATCAAAATTGAGTATGTAGGATTCATGCTTCTCCATTCTTGTGATGCTTTATTAAGAATAATGTCTTCCAATTCCATCCAGGTTAATACAAAGGATATAAAGTCTCCATTTTTTTAATGACTGAATAGTATTCCATGGTGTACATATACCACAGCTTGTTAATCCATTCCTGAGTTGGTGGCATTTAAGCTGTTTCCACATTTTGGCAATTATAAATTGAGCTGCAATAAACAGTCCAGTGCAAGTATCCTTATGGTAAAAGGATTTTTTCCTTCTGGGTAGAAGGAATGCAATGCCCAGTAATGGGATTGCAGGGTCAAATGGGAGGTCTAGCTTGAGTGCTTTGAGGTTTCTCCACACTTCCTTCCAAAAAGATTGTGTAAGTTTACGGTCCCAACAGCAGTTCCCTTCTCTCCACATCCATGGCAGCATCTGAAGTTTTGACATTTTGTGATGTGGGCCATTCTCACTGGGCTTAGATGGTATCTCAGGGTGGTTTGGATTTGCATTTCTCTAATAGGGATGATGAACATTTTTTCATATGTTTGTTAGCCATTTGCCTGTCTTATTTTGAGAAGATTCTATTTTGAGAAGCTTGCCCATTGATATATAGGATTGTTGTCTTTTTTCCTGTGGATTAATTTGAGTTCTCTATAGATCCTAGCTATCAAGCTTTTGTCCGATTCAAAATATGCAAATATCCTTTTCCATTGTGTAGATTGTCTATTTGCTTCAGTTATTGTCTCCTTAGCTGTACAGAAGCTTTTCAGTTTAATGAAGTCCCATTTGTTTATTTTTGTTGTTGTTGCCATTTCCATGGCAGTCTTCTTCATGAAGTCTTTCCCCAGGCCAGTATCTTCCAGTGTTTTTCCTATGCTTTCAATGAGGATTTTTATTGTTTCATGCCTTAAATTTAAGTCCTTTATCCATCTTGAATCAATTTTTGTGAGTGGGGAAAGGTGTGGATCCAGTTTTAGTGTTTTACATGTGGATACCCAGTTCTCCCAAAACCATTTATTGACTAGGGAGTCTTTCCCCCAAGGTATGTTCTTGTTTGGTTTATCAAAGACTAGGTGTTAGTTTCACTTCCTCATTTTCTATTTGATTCCAAGTGTCTATGTCTCTATTTTTGTGCCAGTACCATGCTGTCTTGACCACTATGACTTTGTAGTACAGCCTAAAATCTGGTATGGTGATGCTCCCAGCTTTATTTTTATTACTAAGAACTGCCTTAGCTATATAGGTTTTTGTCTGGTTCCATACAAAATGCAGAATCATTTTTTCCAAATCTTGAAAGTACAATGTTGGTATCTTAATAGGAATGGCATTGAAGGTAGATTGCTTTGTAAAGTGTAGACATTTTAACAATGTTGATTCTTCCCAGACATGAGCATGGTATGTTCTTCTGTTTGTTAATATCCTCTGCTGATTCCTTTCTGAGGATTTCATAATTTTCTTTATAGAGGTTCCTTACCTCCTTTTTTAGTTATATTCCTAGGTTATTTTATTTTATTTGAACCTATGGTGAAGGGAGTTATGTCCTTAATTAGCCTCTCACCTTGACTGTTACTGGCATATACAAGGGCAACTGATTTGTGGACCTTGATTTTATATCCTGAGACATTACTGTATTTTTGTTGACTTCCAGGAGTCTTGTGATTGAGTCTTTGGGGTTCTCTAAGTATAAGATCATGTCATCCCCAAAGAGGGATAATTTGACCTCCTCTTCTCCCATTGGATTACTTTTATTTCCTTGTCTTGCCTAATTGTATTGGCTAGAACTTCTAGCATTATGTTGAATAGTAAAGGTGACAGAGGGCAACCTTGTCTGGTTCTAGTTATAGGAGGAAAAGGTTTCAGTTTTACTCCTTTTAGTAAAATATTAGCTGTGGGTGTGTCATAGGTAGCTTCGATCAGTTTCAGAAATGTGCCACCTATGCCTATACTCTTCAGTGTTCTAATTAGAAAAGAATGCTAGATTTTATCAAATGCTTTTTCTGCATCTATTGAGAGGATCATATGGTCTTTATTTTTGCCTCTGGTAATATGGTGGATAACGTTTATGGACTTGCGTATGTTAACCCAGCCTTGCATCCCTGGGATGAAACCTACTTGATCATGATGTATGACTTTTTTTGATGATAAGCTGTAATCTATTGGTGAGAATTTTGTTGAGAATTTTTGTATTGATATTCTTGAGTGAAATTGGTCTTAAAATCTCCTTTTTAGTTGGGTCTTTTCCTGGTTTTGGTATCAGAGTGATGTTTGCTTCATAGAACGTGTTGGGGAAGATTCCTTCCTACTCATTTTTTGATAATTTTTGCAGTATGGGAATAAGCTCTTCCTTGAAGGTTTGATAGAATTCTGGTGTGAAGCCATCTGGACCAGGGCATTTTTTGGTTGGAAGCTTTTTTATTGTTTCTTTAATCTCAGTGCTTGAAATTGATCTATTCAGGAGCTCTATTTCTTTCTGGCTAAGTCTAGGGAGAGGGTGTGATTCCAAATATTGATCCATTTTCTTCACATTGTCAAATTTCTGGGCATAGAGTTTCTGGTAGTATTCAGAGATGATCTCTTATATCTCTGCGGGATCAGTTGTTATTTCCCCTTTATTGTTTCTGATTGAGGTTACTAGAGATTTTACTTTTCTATTTCTAGTTATTCTGGCCAAAGGTTTATCTATTTTATTTATTTTTTTCAAAAAAACCCCAACTCCTTATTTTATTAATTTTTTGAATGAGTCTTTTGTTTTCAATTTCATTAATCTCTGATTTTATTTTGGATATTTCTTTTCTTCTACTGGGTTTAGGCTTAGATTGTTCTTCTTTTTGCAATTCCATAAGACAGCTTGTGAGTTTGTTGATGCACGCTCTTTCTGTTTTTCCAATGTAGGCATCTAAAGTGAAGAATTTTCTTCTCAAAACTGCTTTTGCAGTATCCCACAGGTTTTGGTAGCTTGTGTCTTCATTGTTGTTATGTTCACAGCAGGTAATTATTTCCTTTTATTTCTTCCTGCACCCAACTGTCATTCAACAGGTTGTTTAATTTCCATCCCTTTGTGTGGGGTTGAGCGTTTTTGTTAGAGTTGAGTTCCAACTTTAGAGCCCTATGGTCTGAGAAGATACAAGGTAAAATTTAAGTTCTTTGGATTCTGTTGAGGTTTGTTTTTTGTCCTAGGATATGATCAATTTGGGGAATGTTTCATGGGGTGATGAGAAGAATGTATATTCTTTATCTTTGTGATGGAGTGCTCTATATGTGTCTATCAAGCACAGTTGTTCTAGGGTCTCATTTGTATCTCTTATATCTTTGTTTAATTTCTGTTTAGAGGATCTGTTCAGCTCTGTAAGAGGATTATTAAAGTCCCCTGTTATTATGGTATTATCAGATATCATATTGCTCAGACTGAGTAAGGTCTATTTCAAGAATCTGGAAGAGTTTAAATTGGATGCATAAATATTTAGAATTGAATCATCTTCTTGTATTTTTCCCTTGGTCAATATAAAATGATCATCTTTGTCTTTTTTGACTTTAGTTGATTTAAATGCACATGTATCAGAAAATAAGATTGCAACTCCTCTTTTCTTCTGAATTCTATTTACCTGAAAAATTGTCTTCCAACCCTTGACTCTAAGTTTTAATTTGTCTTTTGAAGCCAGGTATATTTCCTGAAGACAGCAAATGGATAGCTTGTGTTTTTTAATCTAGTCAGCTAATCTATGTTTCTTCAGTGGGGAGTTTAAGCCATTAACATTTATTGATGTAATTGATAAGTGTGGTAATATTCTATTCATCTTATTTTGTGAGAGTCCATTGATTAGTTTTATCTTTTGCATCCGTGTGGAAATTGGGTTCTGTCCTTTACTTTCTGAGTTCTTACTTTGCTACTGATCCATTGTGATGGTCAGTGTGTAGAACAGGATGAAGTATTTCCTGTAGAGCTGGTCTTATTATGGTGAATTTCCTCAATGTTTGTATATCTGTAAATGATTTGATTTCTCCATCAAATTTTGTACCTCCGCTAAAGCTTAGCTTAGCAGGGTACAAAATTCTGGGCAGGAAAATTTTCTGTTTAAGTAGATTAAAGTTAGAGGACCATTGTCTTCTTGCTTGGAAAGTTTCATTAGAGAAGTCTGCAGTCACTCTGATGGATTTGCCCCTATAGGTCAATGGGTGCTTACTCCTGGCAACTTGAAGAATCTTTTCTTTTGTCTTGACTTTGGACAGGTTCATCACAATATGTCTTGGAGAAGCTCAGTTAGAGTTGAGGCAACCTGGGGTCTGATATTCTTTTGAAAGGAGTGTGTCAGAATCTTTGGTGATATTTGGTAAATTTTCATTTATAATATTCTTTAGTATGGCTTCCATTACCCTGGGCATTTTTCTTCCCCTTCTGGGATACCTATAATTTGTATGTTAGAACACTTTATAAAGTCCCATAATTCTGTCAGTGAACAATCTGCATTCTCTCTCTTTTTTTCTGTCTCTTTAACTATCTGAGTTATCTTAAGAACTTTGTCCTCTACCTCCGAAATTCTTCTTTCTGCAACGTCTAACCTGTTGCTGATACTTTCTATTGCAATTTTAATTTCTCTAATTGCTTCAGTTCCTTCAGCTCTGCTATATCCTTTCTATATTCTTCATATTATTCATCTCTTATTTAATTCTGTTTTTGAATTTCCTTTTGGTTATTTTCCACTTTATCAGCAGTTTCCTTCATGGTTTCCATTATTTCCTTCATTGTTTTCATCATGTGTATTCTAAATTCCCTTTCTGTCATTCCTAACATTTCTGTATAAGTGGAATCATCTGCAGTAGCTACCTCATGGTCCCTTGGAAGGGTTGCTCTAGACTGGTTCTTCATGTTGCCAGGAGTTTTCTGCTGATTCTTCCTCATTAGTGATTTTTTTTTTTTTTTTATCTGTTTCCTTGCCCTAATTTTTCTTTCACTTCGTCTTGTTCTTTAAGTTGCCATGCCTATGGACTAGGGTTTCAATGAGTTCTTTTGGTACCAGACTAGAAAGATGAGAAGGTTGAAGAGCAAGAAGGGATAAAAGAAAGAAAAGAAATAAGAGAAAGGGAGGGGGTGAGTAAAGGGGAATATTGACAAAAAGAAGAGAGGCACAGAAAGAGGGAGACAGAGCAATATAGGTGTACAATAGGGTACTTTGACACAACCTTAAAAAAAAACAACCTCTTTGGGTCCCAGGTTGGGTGGTCCTTTGAGGTTAGCAGCTCTTTGCTAGCCTGATTGAACACAGTACCCCACCTTCACCAAGTAGAGAGGAATTACAAAAATCCTATAAATCAAACCAAAACAAGTAAACAGACAACTTCTATGGGATAAAATTGGGTGAAAAATCAAATAACAGGGATAGAAACACTAACAAAAATGAAGTTCTAATTATTGAAAAAGGCAGCAATGGGAAATTGTATTTAAACTAGTAAAATGGAGAATGAAAAGAAAGAAGAAAAAAAAAAAGAAAAGAAAAATCTATAGGGAAAAGGTTGAAATTAAAAAACAAAACAATAACAGCAAAAAATAAACAAAAACAAACAAACAAACAAACAACAACAACAACAACAATAAAACCCCCCAAAACAGTATATATATCTTCTTGAATATTGTCTGGGCAACAGGTGATCTTCTGGGGTATGAGATGTTAATCACAATGCTGATACAACTGGATGCCTCTGCTGATTTCTCAAACCCTGCAGGCTGGAGACCCTAAATCTCTTTTCAGCCCTCTTAAAGGGCACTTGAAACTTCTAAACTTGGCTAAGCAGGAGCTTTCCCAGGAAAGTGCTTGTCGCTTGGATCACTGCTGAAGTGGCTATTCACTTACCCAGTGTACCAAAACCAGTCTCAGTTTGCCCCTGATGGTTAAGTCTGTAAGGCAGCTTAGTCCTTGCCTTTAGGCTGGTCAATCACTAGATTACTAGCCCATCCTTCCTCTGAAACTCTAAGGGCAGAGCTTGCCAGGGCAGTTCTCTCACAATAGCTCCCTGAGGCCCATAGCTGAACACTATTAACTCTGTCCGGCTCAGCAGCTCAGTCTAGGGCCCTAGACAACACCCAAAGTTCTTCGCACTCCTGCTCATGGTCTCCACAAGACAGTTCAACTGAGTGCCAAGTCCAAAAACACCAAAATAGCTCACAGGTAAGGTCTTTCCAGTTTGCAGTCTCACTGCTGCTGTATTTCCAGCTGCTGGTGGGATTAGACCAATTGAACACACGCAACCTATTGCCAGTTTTCCACTGCTTTTGTCCTCCTCTTGTGGTCCAGAAGTCTCTTGCTGACTCCTTGTGTCCTCAAAGGGATTATAATGGGCAGATCCCACCGGCTGGAGATGTCTGGAATCTTGTCTCCCCCGACTCACTATGCCCAGTTGCAAGGAAGCTGTTACTCAGCTGCCATCTTGCTGGAGAACCCAGAAATAGTATAGTTTTATTTATGCTCATTTTTGCTACTTTTTTCATATATTTTATGTCAACATTTTTTAAAGCCTATAATACAATCCTGTAAAGCTTATATTTAAAAAGTAAGATTTTGTTTGAAAATTAAAATTAAATAGTTAATCATTAATATTCATGCACATGTTTACCATGTTTTATACTTTGTTCCCATCTACATTAGAGTTTCTATCTACCGTTATTTTCCTTCAGCCTGAAGAACTTACTTTTATTTGTGATGTAAGTCTGTCAGTAGCCATTTCTCCCACCTATTAAATGAGAATGGTTTTATTTCAAATATATTCTTCAATTAAATTTTTGTTGGACAGAGAAATTATAATTGAAATCCTTTCCCCAGTACTCTACTGATGTCATTATGTTGCTTGTCAGCTCCATATTTCTAGTGAAGAGTCTGCCATCACTTGTGCTTGTGATTTAGTGCATGTAATACATTTTTTCCCTTTAGCTGCTTTCAGAGATTTCCCTTTATCTTTGATTTTCAATAAAACTTCAGTGCAGTTTTCTTTGCATATATCTTCGCATGAGTTTGCTGATGTTTTGAGGTCTGTAAATTTTTATTTTCACTTAATTTAGGAAATTTTTGGCTATCATGTTTTCAAAAAGGTTAATTCTATATTTTGTTTCTCTTCTTATTTGGAAACTTTAATGAAGTTTATTTTAGTATTCATTTTTATTCGCCACAAACGACTAATGCTCTGTCCATTTAAAAAAATTTTTTTAATAGCTATTCTTCTGCTTCTTCAAATTAGTAATTTATTTGAATGATGACTTCTTGATCCTTGATTTCAGATATGGTACATGTCAGTATGGGAGTTTTCAGGTTTTTATAGTAATTTCTTTCATTGGCAGTTTACATCAATTTATCTTTATTTTTCTTTAAGCCTTGACAATATTTATAGCTGAGTTACTATTTATATTTACAAAATCCAATATCTAGGTTTCCTGGGAGTATGTTTCTATTGACTTTTTCTTTTGTCAGTGGGTTATCTTTTACTGCTTCTTATCATGAGTAATTTTCTCCTGAATAGTCTCAAAATCACGGGAAAGCTTCAAATTCAGTGCTAATAAATTATCCACTTGAATCTTTTGAGAGCAAGTTGTTGACATGCTGCCTCATCAACCTCCAAATACTTTAGTGTGTATTTTCTATAAGCAATACTATTCTCCTATATAAGTCAAAATGTAAACATCAAAGTCAGGAGATTACCATAGGTACTATAGAAGCATCTAACATGGAGATCTAGTTCAAGGGGATTGCCTACTGCTCCAATGTACCTTACAGGAAAAGGGTTGTTTATAGTAAAGCACTGAATTTTGTTGCCATGCTTTCTTTGGACTCTGTAATTTGGAACAGTTTTTTTATACTTTGTTTATGATGTTGGCATTTTTAATGTAATGGGCAAACTATTTTGTAGAATGTCCCACAATTTGAGTTTATCTGATGTTTTTTTCAGATAAAATTCAAGTTGTGCATCATTGAAGGGACAGCACTGAAGTGATACTGAGTTTTTGTTGCATCCTGCCAGGTAGCTGTGATTTCAATTTATGTGGATTTGTGGTTTCTTATTTTATTCAATAAATTTTCATACATTATATCATTACTTATTTCATTTCTCAAAATGGCAGCCCTGGAAGCCTCTTTTAGTTGCCCTCTGTTCTTTAGGATGTACCTCTATTGATCTTTGAGAATTTCTTTATTTTCTGGCTCATCTTACACATTCTATGCCCCAACTCTGACATTATTCATTTATCTAATAATTAATGTTTCTTTTTAGTGAAGACTGGTGCTTGGTACACAGTGTTTATTATAATGTCACTGCTCCCATACATAAATGTCTATTATATACACACATGTGTATATATTGTATGTGTGTGTGTATATATATGTATATATATATATATATATATATATATATACACACACAGTTGATCCTTGAACAACATGGGTTTTAACAGCATGGGATCCGCTTATTAGTAGATTATTTTCAATAATAGTTACACCCCATGTGCCTTTTTCCCCCCACCTTGCCTTTCCCCTCCTTTACCTCTTCCACCTTTGCCAACCCTGAGCCAGCAAGGCCAGATTCTTTTCTTCCCCTTCCTCCTCAGTCTACTCAACATGATTACAAAGAGGTTAAAGAAGGGCGGTGCCTGTGGTTCAAAGGAGTAGAGTGCCAGCCCTATCTATATGCCAGAGGTGGTGGGTTCAAACCCAGCCCTGGCTAAAAACTTTAAAGAAAAAAAAAAAAAAAAAGTTAAAGAACTTAATGGTGGTTTACTTCTACTTAATGAATAGTAAATACATTTTGCTTCCTTATGATTTTCTTAATGACATTTTTTCTAATTTATTTTATTGTGAGAATACAGCATATAATGAGTATACCATACAAAATATCTGTCAAATGACAGTTTATGTTATCAGAAAAGTTTCCAGTCAACAGTAAGATTTTGGTATTTAAGTTTTGGGGGAGTCAAAAGTTATATGCAAATTTTTTACTATACAGGGTAGGTCCTCCTAAACTTCTACATTGTTCTAGGATCAACTGTGTATATAATATATGTACATAATATACCAATTTTTGTCTATGTATGCATAAGTATATAGATAGATAGATAGATAGATACATACATACAGATAGTATATATAGGTAAGTGTGTATATATATACACAACACATATGTATAAAATCATGAATTTATGCTAATTCCTCTAGTCCTAATTCAACATAACAGGACTTATTCCATTCCTCCACCTCTTTTTGTATTTGTAACATAATTCTCTGGCAGTGATAAACTTGGCTTTCATTATTTTAATATATTTGATTTGTTTTGTCAACCTCCCCAGATGAAGCCAACTTCTTGTCACTGGCATCTTCATCTTCTCACTTCACCCCCATCTACATGGATTTCATGCTTTACTCAGGATCTAACATCCCCACTGCCATAATATCTATCCCATATTGTCTGTTCCTTTGCCATGGTTTCAACTTCTTATGGACTGAATTGTGTCCTCCTCCAAAATTTATAAGTTGAAAACCTAACCATCAATGTGACTCTCATTTGGAGGTAAGAACCTTTAAGATGATACTTAGGGTCAAATGAGGTGATAAGGATGGTGTCCTCACAAGAAAAGAGAAGCCATAAGAGATGTGTCTAGACAAAGAGGCAATGTGAGGACACAGGAGGTAGCCATCAGCTTAGAGAGAAATCAAATCTACTGAAACCTCATTGTTGGAGTTTCAGCTTTAAGAACTATGACAAAATTAATTTGTGATATTTAACCTGGTCTGTAAAATTTTTTATTGCAGTCTTTGATCACTAATACAGTCGCCTTCTCACACTGCTCAGATTCTAGCACCGCATGCTGAGCCATACACCATGGAATAATCCTTTTCAATCTCTTAAATGTCAACAATTGCCACCCAGCTACTCCACGCTGCAGGCTCCCTCTATGCCCTGCCAGGTTGTACCCTCATGTGAGAATTTTATTTATCCCATTTGTGTTCCAACGTTCTGTAGCAAATGTCTTCCCCTGGAGAAGGCTTCTTCATCCTTTCTCATACCAAATTGCCTCTGCATAGCTTATAATCCCCATACTCCGACACCCCCTCGTTTGCCCTATTGGGGATCCTGTTTTTATCTCATTTGGGCTCCCATGATGTACACCAGGCTTCTCTTCCATAGGAAGCTCAGGTCATCCTCCCACATGGTCATTCTTCTCATCATGTCTGGGCTTGCACAATTCGTATCAACGTTCCCTGCCACATAAACTCCTTCCTCTTGCTATACTCTGACACCTCACACCAGGAATCCTTTCTACACGAACTTCCTCATCTTTATCAGCCTCGGATTCTCTCTGTGTAATTATGAATCTCCCTTCCCCACTTTTTCCAAAATGGATGTTTTGTTTATTGGACACTACTTAATGACTTTTGGACTACATTTTTCAGAAAATAATAAAAGAGAAAGAAGCAGAAGAAAGTAAAAATGTGCAAAACATTCTTTGACAATATTTTACACTATACTACATACTGTCAACATTATGCTCTAAAGCTCTGAATTTGGTTTTCTTCCTATGGTGAGGGCATTTTGTTGTACCAGATAATACTGAATGATGACACTGAATTTATAGGCTTGGGTTGCTTCTTTTTGAAGTCTCTTTACTTTTGCCTTCACACTATTCTAATTCTTAGTCTCTAAATATGGTTTTACTCTGAAAGCAAGACCTTTATGTGTTTTTAATTAGAATATGCAAGATGGTTATTAAATTCTTCGATGCTGGTGGGATTCAATTCCAATCTCTGTCTCCTTTGTGAAAGACATAGCTGAAAATATCTGTTCATGTTTTTCAAACTTCCAGCTATCCGTTTTTACTTGGCCAGTTGAAATGGCCCCCGTACCTATTCAATTCTTGATGAGTCAAGGATTTAATAAAAATTTATTCAAAAATTTTGAATTTTTTTGGTTTCTTTATTTCTATGATTTTCCTCCTCAATATGACCTTTTCTAATGCTACAATTTTTAAACGCCTCAATCCAGTGAAATCAGGCATCTCTGTAAATTCCAGCCATCATACACGGCGAGTATGGTAAGCACTCTCAGAAGAAAAGTTGCATTAAAGTGGCTGTCACTAAGCCTCAGTGCTGCTTCCAAGGGTGATGTTCCTCCACCTTCCACCTGCATTTTGGTGCTTTCTCATACCTTAAAATGTGTGTGTGTGCGTGCGTGTAAATATGTATTAAAGTTATGTTCTGAGCTTATAGTTGTTATTAGCAAGTGGTTTAGTCCAATATACTTATATCAAAATCAAAACTACCTCTCTTATTCCATTCAAATATTTCTTAGGCATATTCTGATTAGTCAAAAAATTTTATTTTTCCTCTGTCATAATTATTGCATTTTGAGGAAATAATTAAAATGTTAATAAGAAAGAAAGATACAAGTGCGTCATCCACATATTTTGATATAGTTATAAAAAACTTATTATACATATATTCTAGAAAATTCCTTGTAGGTATAAGTGTGGTTTAAATATATTCTTGCAATTTTCTTTGAGTGAATTAATTAGACAATGGTTATGTTGATAATAAGCTTGTGGGAAAAACATTATGTTGTAAAAAATATGCTACCATAGAGTTAATATTTGATATGTCAAATTCTATATATCAGGTAAAATGTTTCACACTTACTTGCTAAAAATGTAATTCATTTATATAAAAACAATTCTATTAGGATATATTGATAATTAAAAAACAAAATAAAACACTAAACACAATTGAGGTTCTGTGATTTTGATAAATTTTCCTATATCACACAGCTGGTGAAACAACATTTACAACCAAATATTTTTAAACAAATGCTCATATCTAGCTATCTCCTTATATACCTAAACACATATACACACATGTATACACACACACACATCTATGACTTGATTCTTCTCTTGAAAATTTATTACAGGTCTCTTTTAAATATAAATGGTTAATGTTTGAATGTTATTTCTTAGTAGGATTATACTCTTGTGTCTGTTTTATTATATGTATATATATATATCAACTTTAATAAACATTTTAATTATGTATAATTTTCATTATCACACAAGTAAGCACTTTAATATAATATATAGTTATAGACTTGTACTAGTTTTTACAGTGTATGCTATTAATGCAAAATTGTTAGATCAATAATTTTTATAACTTGTACTTTTATTAATACTGCCAAATAGATCCTGAGTCATGCTTAAAACTTATTTTCTCACACATTTCAAAGGCTAAATAATTATAATAATGTTATTCCATGGATGTGGTTTAACTTTGTAAAATGATCTAATAAAAAAGTATCATGTTGTCTTAAGGTACATTTCCATGATGTGTATTTTAGCCTCTGTGAAATTAATATTCTGCTCATTTCTTATTCATATTGCCTCTGTATATACTTTACAGATTTCTCTATTAGACATTTTTTTGGTAGATACATATGGCTCCTTTTGTATCATGAATAATGTACTTCTCTTAAATTTGTGTCTTAGAACGCTCTTCAGTCCTCTGCTTATTTTAAAGTTTCTTCGTGGATATTTTCCATGCAGATAGTTTTCAGTCTGCTTCATTAAAAAGGTAAGGCTACCTTTTTGATTTCTTTATTTTTTGAAACATGGGAAGGACTTCCTCATTCCACAATTATGCTTATAAAAGATTCTATAGGTCTCCATAAGCATAATATGAATATTATAAAATTAATCATTACCCTTTAGGAAGTTAATTGACCTAGGATATCTTTAGTGTACATCAAGATTGAGAAAGTTACATTGTTTTGTCTCTGCCAAATTGTTAACTATTTATCTTAACAAAATTTAATGTGTATCATATTTCAACCGTTATTTTTCATTAAATCACTGGTGTCTTTAACAACTATTACCTCATAATTTTTATTACTATTTTTTCATTCATAATTAAAAGAAAAGGATTCTTATATATATATCAATTTAGTCATGATAAAAATTTTAATGTAAATATTTGGTTAGCTTTTAAATTTATCACTGTTTTCAAACATCTCCATGAAAATATATTCATTTGAAATTATCAGTTTACATTTATATGTACATCTGTATTTCATTTTATTGCACTTTATTATACTTCACAGATATTTTCATTTTTTAGGAAAAGATAAGGTTTATGGCAACTCTGTCAAGCAAGTGTGTTGGTGACATAATAGCATGTACTCATTTTATCTCTCCCAAATTGTTATTTTGTGTCTCTTTGTCACATTTTGGCAATTTTTAAGACATTATTATTATTATTATTATATCTGTTATAGTGATTTGTAATCTGTGATCTTTTATTTTTCTATTGCAGTTATTCTTGGGTACCATGACCCACATCCATGTAAGGCCTCAAGCTTAACGAATGTCGTTTGTGTTCTGACTGCCCCCGTGAGTGTTCGATCCCCCATTTCTCTCCCTCTCCTCTGGTCTCCCTATTCCCGAGACACAACAATATAGAAATTAGGCCAATTTTCTAACCCTACAATGGCCATTAAACATTCAAGTGAAAGGAAGAATCTCATATCTTTCCCCTAAAATGATTAAGTTTAGTGAGGAAGATATGTCAAAAGCTGAGAAAGGCTGAAAGCTACACTTCTTGCATCAAACATTTAAGCCAGTTTGTGAATATAAGGAATGAAGGAAATGAAAGTGCTACTTCACTGAACACATGAATAAAAAAGAAAAAAGAAAAAAAAAAAAGCATTGTTATTGCTGATGGGGAGAAAGAGGTGTAGTGGTCTGGATAGAAGGTCAAACCAGCCACAAGTTTCCGTTATTGAAAACCTTCAAGACCAAGATCCCAACTCCCTTCAATTCTGTGAGAGGCATGGAAGACACAGAAAAAAGTTTGCAGCAGAAGTTTATAAGGTTTAAAGAAAGAAGCTGGCTCTATAACATAAAAGTGCAACGAGAAGCAGTAAGTATTGATGGAGAAACTACAGCAAATTATCTGGAAAAAATCTAGCTGGCATAAATAAAGAAAGTGGCTATGTTAAAAAACGATCTTCACTGTAGATAGAATGTTTCTCTGTTGCCATCTAGAACTTTCAAAACTAGAGAGGAGAAGTCATTGGTGAGCTTCCAAGCTTCGAAGGGCAGAATGATCCTCATGTTAGAGGTTATACAGTAGCTGAGTTGAAGTTAAAGCAAAGGCCATTTTTAAGATCCTAGAGCCCTTAAGAATTATGCTAAATCCACTTTTCCTGTGCTCTACAAATGGAACCACAAAGCCTTGATGACAGCACATTTGTTTACAATATGCTTTACTGAATATTTTAAGCTCACTATTGGGACTTACTGCTCTCACACACTCACACACACACACACACACACACACACACACACAAATGTTATTTTCAAAATGTTACTGCTTATTGACAACGCAACTTGGTCACTCCAATGTTTTGATGGAGATGTATAAGATTAATGTTGTGCTCATGTCTGTTAACACAACATCCATTCTGTAGCTCATGAATTAAGGAGTAATTCTGACTTTCAAGTCTTTTCTATAATAGATACATTTCATGAGGCTATAGCTACTATAGGTAGTGATTCTTCTAGTGATGAATATGGGCAAAGTAAATTGAAGACTTTCTTAAAAGGATTGATCATTCTGGATGCTGTTCAGAACATTTGTGATTCATGGAAATGTTAGGTTATTTCAAAAGTTTTGTCCGTTTATATGAGTCTATTTTAAACTCAGTGAATATTTATTAATATTCAGTAATACTCAGTAATATCTCAGTGAATATTTATTCAATTTAATCAAAATAAGTGCCATTTGAATCAGTGCACTTTTGCCAACGTAACAACAGTCAATTAATTCCGTTGGCATAAAAATTGGGTGTTCAGGATTCGATGAAGTCAACGAAGGCCGTTTTTGCTAGGTCCTGATTGGCAAAGGTTCTATCGGTGAGAAAGTTATCGAAGTGCTTGAAAAGATGGTAGTCGGTTGGCGAGAGGTCTGGGGAGGATGGTGGGTGGGGAAGAACTTCGACGCTCAATTCCTTTAATTTTCGGATGGTGATTTGTGAGATGTGTGGCTGGGCATTGTCGTGGAGCAGGATCGGACCTCTTCTGTTGACCAGTGCTGGCGCTGCTGACGCAATTTTCAGTACATTTCATCAATTTCCTCACAATAGGACTCTGCTGTGATGGTTTGGCCTGGTTGCAGAAAGTTATAGTGAATCACACCAGCCGCTGACCACCATAAAATAACCATGATCTTTTTTTGGTGGGGTTTCACCTTTGGGAAGTACCTGGGTGGCTCATCGGTGTCCAACCACTGTCCTGAATGTTTCCTATTGTCATAGAGAATCCACTCTTCATCACATGTGATGATCCGATCCAAAAAAGGATCGTTTTGGTTGCACAAAAGCAACCAAGAACAAATGAAGAACAAACCTCGAAACGTGACAATTTCTGCCCATCGTTTAAATCGTGGGGCACCCACTTTTAGAGCTTTTTCACCTTTCCAATATGTTTTAAACCATCAAAAACCTCATGGGAGCTGACACCCAGTTCTTCTGCCATCCCACGTACTGTTTGTGATGGGTCAGTCTCCACCAGGGTCCTCAAATCCTCGACCTGGATTACTCTAGATCAACCACTTTGGGGCTCATCTTCGAGGCTAAAATTTCCGGAATGAAATTTTGCAAACCAACATTGAATAGTGCGTTCATTAACACTATCATTGCCAAATGCCTGGTTAATTTTTCGGGCTGTTTCAGCAGAGCTTTGGTTCAATTTGTATTCATAGAGAAAAATTGGCCGAAAATCGCTTAATGACATCATATAGTAATAGGCTGAAAAGAATAAAAAAAATTAAAAGTAGAAAAAAAATGAACAGCATCAATGTATAGAGTACAAAATTCTCCATCGATCAGTATATACCACGACACAGTAGAATAAATATTTATTAAGATATGGAGCTACAAAAACAGATGACATTAAAACGGACAAAACTTTTAAAATAACCTAATAGTTTGGGAGACCAGGGTGACCCTCGTGAACTGAGGACAAGCAGTCCACGTCCATTGGGCTTGTATTGTCTCCCCTATAGCTGCATTTATCCATATGCAAAATAGGAATAATAAAATTATTTGTCCCAACAGGGCCTGGCATTATTGTTACACAAATAATTATTAATTTGTTTTTGTTTGTTTGGGGTATAGTTTTTTTTTGTTTTTGAGACAATGTCTAACTCTGTCACCCTGGGTACAGTGCCATGGTATCATATCTCACAGCAACCTCAAATTCTTGGGCTCACTGATTCTCTTGCCTCAGCCTACTCAGTAGCTGGGACTACAGGTGCCTGCCACAAAGTCTGGCTATTTTTAGAGATAAGGTCCCACTCTTGCTCAGACTGATCTCGAACTCCTGAGCTCAAGAAATCCACCTACCTCAGCTTCCCAGAGCACTGGGATTGTGTAAGCCACCATGCCTGGTTTAATATTAATTTGTAAATATAGCAGGAGGTAAAGGAGGAAATGATGGCATGTGCTACAGTGGCAGGGAAAGTTAATTATAGCGCGGGGGGTTGGGGGGAGACTGGGCTTTTGAGTAGTGGGTAGAATTAGATGGCTGGAGATCTGAGCACCACAGAGGTCATCCAAGCAGGGAAAATAGCAGCTATAGGGCTTGTGGGTTGCTGCCTTCCAGCTAAGATAACAGCCTGACTGTGTCATGGGTGCGTATGGGCTTTGTGAGAAAGAAAATGGAATAGGTAGAGTGGGGTGAGATTGTGGAAGTTTGCAAGTTGGGCAAAGACGTTTGGATTTTGATATGATTAGCAATAAATAGTCTATACTTGAGTGATGGGAGAATGCCTCTGGTAGCGAGATGCAGGGTGGTTGGAAGGAGCAGATCCTGGATGTGAGAGGCCAGAGAAGGGGGCTGCTGCAACAGCCCAGCCAGCTGTAGCCAGGGTTTGGCTCCAAGAATAAAGGTGTGTGTGTGTGAGGGGGGTCAAGGAACTAAGAAAGAAGAAGCAAAAAACCATGGGAAAAATCACAACAGTGAAAGACAGCACGGTTCCATTTGGGGGTCTGGTGCCATGTTTTCTGAACCGAATACTGGGATATACACTTGACACGTACATGTGTATTTGTGGAATAATAGACATTGACTAATTAATGACATCACTGCAAATCTGACACTATGGGGAACCATAAGTATATGGCCAGTAAGTGATTTGGGGTAGTCGTGTTTATGTAGGGTGACTGTGTCTAGTGGGGTAGTCATGATTATGTAGGGTGACAGTGTCAATTAGGGTAGTCATGTTTATGTAGGATGACAGTGTCAAGTGGGGTAGTCATGATTATGTAGGGTGACTGTGTTGATTGGGATAGTCGTGTTTATGTAGGATGACTGTGTCAATTGGGGTAGTCGTGTTTACGTAGGGTGACTGTGTCAATTGGGGTAGTCGTGTTTACGTAGGGTGACTGTGTCGATTGGGGTAGTCGTGTTTATGTAGGGTGACTGTGTCAATTGGGGTAGTTGTGTTTATGTAGAGTGACGGTGTCGATTGGGGTAGTCATGTTTACGTAGGGTGACGGTGTCGATTGGGGTTGCCGTGTTTATGTAAGGTGACTGTGTCGATTGGGGTAGTCGTGTTTATGTAGGGTGACTGTGTCCATAGAGGTAGTTGTGTTTCTGTAGGGTAACAGTGTCCATTGGGGTAGTCGTGTGTGTGGAGGGTGCC
>CAUYPK010037476.1:0-33502 GCA_963574355.1 Loris lydekkerianus | reverse complement strand
CATGGATGGAGCTGGAACATATTCTTCTTAGTAAAGTATCTCAAGAATGGAAGAGAAAGTATCCAATGTACTCAGCCCTACTATGAAACTAATTTATGGCTTTCACATGAAAGCTATAACCCAGTTATAACCCAAGAATAGAGGGGAGGTGGAAAGGGAGGGGAGAGAGGAGGGAAGTGAGCAGAGGGAGGGTGATTGGTGGGATTACACCTGCAGTGCATCTTACGAGGGTATATGTGAAACTTAGTAAATGTAGAATGTAAATGTCTTAACACACAAACTAAGAAAATGCCAGGAAGGCTATGTTAACCAGTGTGATGAAAATGTGTCAAACTGTCTATAAAACCAGTGTATGGTGCCCCATGATCACATTAATGTACACAACTATGATTTTATAATAATAAAAAAAACCTAAAAAATAAAAATTTTAATATAAATAAAATAAAATAAAGTTATTAGAAAGCTGCAACAAGAAGAAGGAATCTCAAAATTTTAAAGTCTTTTGAAATGACCCGGTTAGATGAAAATAAAAAATAAAATAAATAATCAATGATGAGCAAAGCCTGCATGACTTATAGACATATAAAGTGATAAAATATTCAAATTTAGGTGTCCCAGAAAGTAAAGCAAAGCTTAAAGGCATAGAAAATCCATTTAATGAAATAATAGCTAACATCCTTCAAAGTCTAGCAAGAGCTTTAAACAATGAGAGACATGAATCTCAGAGAATCCCAAATAAATACAACATAAAGGACTTCTCCATAGCACAGTATAGTAAATTTTCAAAAGTCAAAGATGAAAAGAGAATTCTAAAAACAGCTAGAGAAAAGCATCTCGCCACTTACCAAGGAACCCCTATCAAACAAACAACAGATTTCTCAGAATGAACCTTATAAGCTAGGAGAGAAGGGAATAATATATTCAAAATGCTGGGGTGGGGGGAATGTCAACTGAAAATACTATCCTCAGGAAAGCTATCCTACATAAATGAAGGAGAAATGAAGCTTTTCACAGAAAAGCTAAAACTGAGGAAATTTACTATTAGACAAGCCCTACTGTTCCACAAAATTGAAAAGAGAATTTTCTCTTACTTATTTTACAAGGCCATAATTACCCTGACATCGAAACCAGTAAAGGACTTAATGAAAGCTATAAGCCTGTATCCCTGATGAACATAGATGCAAAAATTCTCAACAAAATACTAGCAAACAAAATCCAACAGCACTTAAAAAAGGTAATACACTATGATCAAGTGGGGTATATTCTAGAGTTGAAAGTATGGTTCCATGTACAAAAATCAATAAACATGATATATCACATCAAGAGAATGAAGGTCAAAAGTCATATAATTCCCTCAATAGATGCAGAAAAAAAATATATTGATTAAATTAAACATCCCTGGATGATGAAAAACTCTCAACAAACCAATCAATAGAAGTAGCATAACATCAACATAACAGCCATACATGACACACCCACAGCTAATATTATACTGAATGGGTAAAGCTGAACATCTTTTCTCTGAGAACTAGAACTAAATAAGGATGCCCACTTTTATAATTCCTGTTCAACATAGAACTAGAAGTCCTGGCCAGAGAAAGAAATAAAAAGCATCCAAATTGGGAAAGAGGAAGTCATTCCTCAACTGGGAAATTGTCATTCTCTGCAGATGACATGATCTTATATTTAGAAAACTTAAAGACCCCACTAAAAACTCTTAGAACTAATAAGCAAATTCAGTAAAATTACAGGATACAAAATCAACATACAAAAATTAGTAAAGTTTCTATATACTAATAAGGACATAGATAAAGAAGAAATCAAAAAGACAACCCCATTTACAATATCTACCAAAACACCTAGGAATAGATTTAATCAAAGAGGTAAAAGACCTCTTTTACTATAAAACATTAAGGAAAGAACTTGGAGAGAAAACAAATGGAAAGATGTCCCATGCTTATGGGTTGGAATAATTAATATTGTTAAGATGGCCATACTACCCAAAGCATTCTACAGAGTCAATACAATCCTCCCTAAATACCAATGTCATTTTTCACCAAAATAGAAAAAAAATTCTTAATTGTATAGAATCATAAAAAAGCTTGAAGAGTCAAAGCAATCCTGAGAATAAAGAGCATAGCTGGAGGTGTCACACTATCTGACTTTAAAACATATTATAAGCCTGCAGTATTGATATAAAAACAGACACATAAATCAGTGAAACAGAATAGACAACCTTAAAATAAATACATGTATTTACAGCCAACTGATTTTTTACAAATGTACCAAGAATATCACTGGGGAAAGGATACTCTCTTTAATAAGTGATGTCAGAAAAACTTGATATCCATATGCTGAAGAATAAAATTTGACCTCTATCTCACACATATAAAAAATCAACTTACAATGTATTTAAGGCCCTTACATAAGACCCAAAAATATAAAACTACTGGAATAAAATATATGGAAAACACTACAGGACTTTGGTCTAAGTAAAAATTTTACTCAAAAGTACAAACAACAAAAACAAAAAACAGATAAATGGGTCTATAATAAGCTACAAATCTTCTGCACAGCAAAGAGAACAATCAACAGAGTGACGAGAAAACCTCTTGAATGGGAGAAAATATATGCAAACTATTTATCTGACAAGGGATTATATTCAGAATATACCAGGAACTCAAGCAACTCAACAGAAAAAAAGAAAAATAAAATAATCCCATTAAATAGTAGGCAAAGGACATGAATAGACATTCTTAGAACAAGACATATAAAAGGCCAAATATATGAAAATATGTTCAACATATTTGAAAATATGTTCAACATCATTAGTCATCAGGGAAATGCAAATCAAAATCACAAGGAGAAACCATCTTACTACAGCCAAATGGCTACTACATAGTATTAAAAAGAAAAAATAACAGAATAACAGATGCTGGTAAACATGTATGGAAAGGTCTCCAAAAACAAAAACTGAACAACTGTATGGTTCAGTAATCTCACCACTAGGTATTTATCTGAAGGAAAGGAAGTTAGTGTATCAAAGGTACACCTGCACCTTCAGGTTTATTGCATGACTATTTGTAATACCAAAGATACGAAATCAACCTAAAAGCCAATCAGTGGATGAATGGAAAAAGAAAACATAGTATATATATATACACACAATGCAATTACTACTCAATCATGAAAAATAGGAAATCCTATCATTTTGTGCAACAAAGACGAAACGAGAAGTCATTATGTCAGTGAAATAAGCCAGGCACGGAAAGGCAAATATCACATGTTGTCACTTGGCTAGGAGCTAAAAAGTAGATCTCATAGAAGTAGGAAGTGAGGGGGCAAATGAAGAAAAATTGATCAATGGATACAAACATGTAGTTTGATAAAATGAATAAGTTCTAATGTTTGATAGGAGGGTAGGGTGGTTATAATAACTGCAACATATATTTCAAAATAGCTAGATGAGAGGACTCAATATAGAAATGATAAATTCTCAAGGTAAGAGATACCCTAAATACCCCAATGTAGGAGGCACCTGTGAGAAATACTTTGGTGATAAGGGATTGGGGAAGGGATTTAACATCATTTGACATCATTGCTCTCTTATTAAAGAGCACGAGACAAGAACACATACATTATTGCCTAGCAGTCTCCACATCTGTGGTGTATCACTTGTGTAAATAGCCACGGGAGAAGCTAGTCGAGGCTGCTCCCACTAAGACAGACAGACTGCTGCTGAGAGATTGCTTGCTCCTAATATTGACTGTGACTTCGAAGATGCTTCAGCACCTGAGACCTGAATGACACATACCCAGAGCAAAAATGTACAGCAGTCTGTATCCTGACAGTTTAATGGGTTGGAACCAGAGACATGGCATCCCAGGCCCCAACACCCCAACTTAATTATTACACATTCTATACAAGTAACAAAATATCACATGTACCTCATAAAAATATACAGATATTATATATCAATGATTTTTAAATTTTATATATTTAAGGCATAAAACATGATACACTCACATTTTTTGAAATGATTACCATGATCAAGTTAATTACTATACCTACCACCTCACATAGTTACCTTTTTTGTATGATAAGAACACTTAAGAACTACTCTGTTAACATATTTCGAGTACACAACACATTATCATTAACTATAGTCACAACGTGATATTCTCTGATCACTGAAACATTGTGCTTCCCTCATCACTTAACCCCTAGTAACCTCTTTCTTTGCTTCTGTGACTTCTACTTTTCTACATTCCACATAAAAGTAAATTACTATTTATCTTGCTGTGACTGACACTTCACTTAGCATAATGTCTCAGGTCTTCCATGTTGTCACAAATGTCAGGATCCCCTTCTTTCTTAAGGCTGAATAATTTGTCATTGAACATATTTAATACTTTATCCATATATCCATCAAAGGAGACTTAAATTTTCTCTATATCTTGGCTATTGTGAATAACGCCACAATAACATGAGAAGGCAGGTATTATTAGAAGTTGGTAATATGAGTATATGCCCCCAAATTGAATTGCTAGTCATATGGAAGTTGTATTTTTAATTTCTTTAGAAACCTTCATCCTGCTTTCCATTTGGTTGTATCCACTTACTTTCCCACCAATAATGTATAAGGGTTCCCTTTTCTCCTCATCCTGACTAGCCTTTGTTGTCTTTTGACTTTTTATAACAGCCATCCCAACAGATGTGAGGCAGTATGTCCGTAGGGTTTTCATTTTCATTCTTTGTAGAGTTCAGGGTCCTCCTCTAATCTCACTAGACTATTAGTAGAACTCATTTCCTTGTGACCGTATATCTAAGAAGGCCAGCTTCTCCCTGGCTATCAGCTAGAAGCAACCCTCAGATCTTAGAAATAGCCCACAGGTCTGTGCCATGTGGCTCCATAGGCAGAGCTCACAGTATCTTCCAGGTCAGTGAGAGTCCAATCTGAGTGAGAGAAATTAGGACATTCTCTTACCAACGCAATGGACAAATCAGAGGGAGAATTAAAAGGTGTTATCAATTATTCCATCTATGATTTAGTTTTAATGAAAGAATAACTGAGACAGTGATTGTTATAAACCTGTACTTGAAAAATTAGGCAAAGTCTTGCATAACATAACATAATCATCGGAGTGGCAGCCCACCACCCTTCTACAGATGTCAAGCAAGTGGTGGCAGGTTTCACTCACACGTAGGAAGAGGTGTTTATACATGTAGATGGCTGTGACTCACTAGGGATCTGACACACTGATCAAGAAAAGCCCCTTTGTAATTATTATATGCCATTTAGACTGATATCTGAAAAAGGCAGAAAAGAGCAGCTGGACTGAACCCTATGATGCTCCATTCAGAGTTCCCTGAGGACTGGTGGGTAGTCTCCTCTCTGATGGAACTGCTGGTGACGAAGAGCTCTTGGCTGTTAGTCATCACTGAGAATTTTTACTGGAGAGAAATTTCTTGCCCAAGATCACACCCTTTCCATGAGTATCCTGCATTCAGTAACTATTAAATAATGAAAAATAAATGCTTAACTTTCATGTTCCAACTCCAGAGAACTCGGAGGGGTCAACCCAGTTTCACAGTTCCAGTCACCCCCAGACCTTTGCTGAGGCTGTGGGGCATCCCAACATCTCTCTATGCCTAACCCTGCTTTCCTCTTTTGTACAACATTGACCCTGATAATACTCCCTAATAAATGCCTTGCATCCTAATTTCAACTTCAGAGTCTGTTTCCTGGGAAACTAAAGAGCAGCTTTAGCTATGGCATGATTAGACTGATGAGCATTCCAGGAAGAGAAAGAGACTACTAGTGCTTGGTCTTTTATTGTACAAAGGATAAATGTATACGAAAAAAAAAAAAAAAAAAAAAAAGACTTTCAAGTTAGAATTCAATTGTACAGAAGAATGGCTCAAGTCAAGATCAGAAAATTAGGCTAGGTGGGGACCAGCCCTAGTTTAGGTAGGCTGTGTATGCCAAGTTATCAAAGTTTGACTTGTCAGTGTGATGGAAAACCATTTATATTTTACTTATAAAGTAATATTGTAAAAATCAAAAAAAAAACTAATCCAAAGGCAAGTTAAGAGCACAAATCTATATTTACCAAGAGGATAGAAATAACCTGGAAAAGAGAAATATGGAAGTTTCTCTTGCCAATGCAAGGGACAAACAAGAGGGAGAATTAAATATTTATTATCAATTATTCAGCTATCATTTAGTTTTAATGAAAGCATAACTGAGGCAATGGTTGTTATAAACCTTTACTTGAAAAATCCTTATTGATACCACCACATACTTTTAAATTGAGCTTTTCTGAACAAGCATGTTCTTTGCAAGCAATAAATACCAAGACTGCTGACCCACTAAATACGGCACACTCACAGGAAATACTAGTTATGGAGGAGAACTTAAAATCTATGCTGTTCAATACTCCCAGGCTGTGCAATGTATGACTACAAAGAATGAGTCTTCTCTCTGTGATGTACAAGATGAAGAAAGCTTTGCAATGCAAGGACTGCATGGCTTTATCAACAATAGGTTCCATTCAAAAGCACAGGAATCTGACAGAAAAGATGTTTGAGAAGTGAGATTGGAAGAATTTCATAAATCCCCCATTCTGTTCCTTTCCCCTAAAAGACAATTCAAATAGCTTGCTTCTACCCTATATGACAAGATAGTATTGAGCTTTTAACCTTGACAGAGGGTGAAACTGAAATCTCATTGTGTAGGAGGCTTCCTGCTAAGTGCTACTAGCAACTTAAAATTCTTTCTCAAGTGGAAAGATGAAAGCTTTTGCAAATTTATCAAGAAAAGTCAAACATTAGATTTCTGGGACTTAAAGATGGAATTGGGTTATTAATAAGATTTCAATAAATTCTCTGCATGCACTACATATATTAAGATTTCGGTCATTCAAGTAATGCAAAACTGTAACTCAGATGAATGTTAATTACATTCAACCCATGCACCTAATGAAGCACAAAGTCTATAAACACACAGATGAGAAATACTTTACCTCATTTATTCATCAACTGAATTTTAGGGCTTTGATAAAATGAGTTAATTTTAAACACAGTTGGTCTCTATTAATGAAGCATGGAAAAAAGGTAACCTATCTATAGGATTTTTATAAGGTATTTTCATAGATGTTTTCTTTATTGTTATGACAACCCTATGAAGCAATAAAAGAAAATATCATTCCCACTTTACAGATGAGAAAGTAAGTTCAGTGGCAACCAGTAGCTTTACCAATGTCACACAATTGAGAAGTGTCAAAGGCAGAGATGTTATGTATTTATTTACTTTAGATACATGTAACTTGTTAAGACAATGACAGAGAAAATCATTATTTTACATTTTACATAAATAGGAAGCATTTGTAGTAATCCACACCACCATCCACACCATCTACTAGTAGCAGATGCCTTCCTTTGCAGATCCAGTGGCACCGTACAATACCATCAGATGGAGAGCTAAAGGTACCTATTAGATATCTTCAGAAAAAAAGTCAACCATTTTTTAAAAATAGCCACTATACTATCTGATTTCATCCCTTTGGTTAATAATTTATTATCTCAATATCTCTTCTTTAACATCAGAAGTTTCTTTGAAATGGAAGATAAATGTAATTATCTGTGAAAAATATATGTGCTTCATATATACCACTAACTTGGAAAAGGGATTAGCTGTAAACAGGCACAAGGGAACATTCTGGAGAAATAGAAATGTCTTAAAGATGGGTTTTGATGAAATTGACTAAAATCACTGAATTGTACTCTTACAATGTGAATTTTATGTTATATAAATTACTCTTCATTAAGGCTGTTAAAAAAGAAGCATAAGAATGAAAAAATGTATATTACTTTCAGATATGAATGAACATGAATATATTAATACAAACAAATTAATTTGGATTTGAAGGAAAGAGGGATACTATGTCAGAATACCTAAATTCAAGAGAGTAGACACTTGGGACTTAAAGGAAGAACACCAAAGAGAAATATTAACACCAACCGTTCTATTGTACTTTTCAAATTCCATTGCACCCTGGCAAAATGATAACTTGATCACAACAAAATCTCCATTAGATATTCCCATGGAAAATAACATGGAGAGATGATACGATTTATCAAGATAACAGAACTAGTCTCGGTGCTATATTTTATGCTCAGCACTTAGACTACAAACCCTGAATTCAAAGAAGGTGTATTTGTTATGTAGCACCCTTATACTGTTCTGCTATTTCTAAATATTTATTCATTCAATAAACTGCTGTTTCATAACTATCATATGCCAGATGTGAGTAGTGTAATGCTCATGTATAATTCCATGAGGCAGAAACTGCACTGTGATTTTAGGGTAATGTGGGTCTTCCTGGACCTTACCAGCCTGTGGGGGCTTTATTAGTCAAGGTTATCCAGAGAAACAGAATCGATAGGATATATTTAAATATATAGAAATGTAAAAAGGTATTTATTATGAGGCTTACACAATTACAGAAGCTGAGAATTCCCACAAGCTGCAGTCTGCAATCTGGGCACTAGGAAAGCCAGTGGTGTCGTTCTAGTCCAAAACTAAAGGCCTAAAAACCAGATGCCAATGTTCAAGGGCAAGAGATGCTAAATATCATAGCTCAAGTGAAGATAACAGATAAATGTGCCCTGTCTTCACCTTTCTGTTTTATTCAGTCTCTCGAAGGATCAGATGATGCCTGCACATATTGGTGTGGGTAGACCTTTTTTACTTAGACCACCAATTCAAATATTAATCTCTTCTGAAAATATCCATACAGATACATACCAGCTAATTGGGTATCTCCTAACTCACTCAAGTCAACACATAAAATTAACCATCACAGGAACAAAAAAAGCCATATAAATAACTTCAACCCCCTATTTTCATACTTTTGTTAGCACTTCCCTCATAGGATACCAAAGAGGAAGCATAGAACTCCTTTTCAAGATATTTCTGAGAGTCCCAAAGACTATGTTCAAAGATGAGCTCTGAGATGCTGCTTTGTTATTTCCTATGGAGCAGCAAAGTCTCCATCTGGGCTCTACAGATGCCAAAGACTTCCGGTGGTCTGTGGTAAAATGGGTGAATATCTTTCATTCCTATGGGTAAGAAACCCTAAGGTAACATTGCTTGTCTATAAATATTTTAAAGTATTTTTAATAAAACAATTGGCCAGTCCTTGTTTACTCTCTCTTCTAGTTCTAGACATGAGCCATTGGCCTTGAATTAGTTCATATGCCAATCACTGCACTGAACTCAAAACCACACTTTCTGAAAATGACCAAAGCTTTACTGGGGAGTGCAGCCCACCATGCCTGGCTTTGTCTCTGCTGGAGGTGAGCCATCTCCTAGGAGCTTTCCCAGGATCCCACTCTATGAGACGGCGAGTGATCCATGCACAACACATTCCCATCAGTTCCCTTTGCATCAGGTTTATACAGTCTGAATTCCAATTTAGGCTGTGTTGGAGCCCAACTATCTTAGTTATTCTGCTTGCCATGGTTAATTTTAGCTCTCAACTAGATTAAGGAATATCCAGATAGCTGTTAAAGCATTAATTCTGGGTACATGTGTGATAGGCTATTTCCAGAAGAGAATGACAATTAAATCAGTGGACTATGAAAGGTTTGCCTTCAATGTCAGGGGCACCACCCAACCAACTAAGGCCTCAGTTAAACAAAAAGGCAAATGAAAAGCAAATTTGCTCTCTCTCTTCTGGACCTTGGACATCCTTCTTTTCCTGTCTTTGTACTTCATAAATCCAGATTCTACAACTTGCCTGAGCAGCTTCCTATATTATCAGTCCTATAGCCACAGAATGAAAGTTACACCATTGGCTTCCCTGCTTCTGAGGCCTTTGAACTTGAACTGAGATATGGTATTGCCTTCTCTGGTTTTTTGGCTTGTAAATATCCTTTTGTGGGACTTCCCGGCCTTCATAATTGCATAAGCTGGTTTCCCTAATAGATCCCCTTTCATTTATCCATTCTATTGGTTCTGTTTGCCTAAAGGATAATATTCTATCAGGGCATAATCCCCTCTGCATTAGAATCTTTTTCTTATTTTCACCTTATGAGGTATATCACTCTAAGAAACTTTTCTGGCATCACAGAAAATTAGTTATATTGTATAAAGAGACACATAGCAAGCTTTGTGATTATAAATAAACCAATCCATATATGTTTAATCAATTTTCAATATTGCTAATTATTAACCACATCTAATTTACAACTAAGTTTTCAACTAAGCTTTTAAAAATAATACCTCAAAATTGATGGCTGAATCATAGGTAAAATAAAAGTAGTAAATATATGTCCTTTAAATGGAGAAAAACAATTCACCTTTAAAATAGAATGTTTTGTTTATATAATATTTTCTCTGTTAAGAGAAATCCTTCGTGGTATAGCATCTTGTTTGCAGGAAAACTCAGCAAACAGCGGTATTTACATGTTTTTTTATAACATCTTTTTAAAAACTGATCACACGGGCAGATTATACACCTAAATTTTATGATGTACATAGTTCAAAATTGTTACTACCTTAGGTTTAGAAAACTGCTAAATTATTCCCTTGATCTTATTTTTAAACATGATGAATCAATTTATACTAGGGCATATAATTTTGCCTTAAACATACCTATAAGACCAGAAAAGTTATAATTTGATAATATTGGCTAAAACATTCACCTACCTGGGTCTCAACTTGTCTTAGAGTCAAACTTTTTAAACTTTTCTGTATTTGTCAAAAAATAACTTACAAAATCGTATTTTAGAACTACATAGCAATATCTCCCTAAATGATGAGGGAATTTTCACTTTTAACCACAGCAAATTTAAAATGAAGATATAAATTGAACCATCTTCTCCTGGTCTACAAAAATGACTCCCAATTTATAAGGTATTCTATTAGGAAAGCTGTCTCAGGGCATACAAATCATTTAATTAAAAACCAGCATCCTGTCAAGGCTCTTAGGAAAACAAAATAACATGAAATAAAATTAGGATACTCAGAAAATCTAGCTTTTGAAAAAAATGCATCTTGAGTATTTTTGATTAGTATTATTTTTGATAATTATCTTATAGATGGTAAATTAGTTTTTTCCTTCAAATGAAAATATATTGTAATATTTTATGTAATTAATTTGTTCACTGGCTTAACAAACATTTCCTGAGTATATGGGAGAGACATTGTTCTAGGAGCTAGAAGAGAATGAGGAAAACAAAGCAGACAAAAATCCCTGCCTCATAGTGCGTGCTTTCTTACACACTACGAAATAAGTGAAATAAATAGTACATTGATAGTAAAAAAAAAAAAAAAAAAAAAAAAAGTGCTGGGGGGAAAACAAAACAATAAGCAAAGATGGGGAATGTTGGCATGGTCGTGATTTAAATGGGATGATCAGTAAGCCCTCATTGAAAAGGTAACATTTGTACAATGGCTGAAGATAAGACAGGTAGGTCATGGCTGCCTGGAAAAAAAGCAATCGAGGAGGATGAAACAGCAGTTGAGAAGCCCCAAAGCAGCAGCATGCTTGATAGTAAGTCCATGTGAATATAGTGAAGAGAACGGATGAGGAAACAGATGAGGAAGGAGGGATTTGTGTGGTGCACGCATGCAGGGTGTGGTGCAGGCCTTCAGGCCATTGTGAGAACTTGACTTCTGGTCTGAGTAAAATGGGAAGATACTGAGTAAGAGGTATTTTGAATAAAAAAGTAAAATAAATAGTTCATATTTTTAAAAAATCTCATTTTGACTGTTTCATTGAAAAGGGAATACAGGAAGGAAAGGCAAGAGCAGAGACCAGTGGGGAGGGATGAGAGTGTAACACAGCAGAGGGGCAACAACAGAACAGATCAGTCCGCTGTGGTGGACGGAAGAAAGGTGACGATGCACTTTAAAGGCACAGCTGAGAGAATTATCATTCATATTGGGTCAGACAGGGAAGGAAGGAAGGAAGAGAGGGAGGGAGGGAGAGAGGAAGGAAGAGAAGGAGAGAGGGGAAGGAAGGGAGAGAAGGAGGGAGGAAGGAAGGAAGAGGAGAAAAGATGATTTTTAACCTGAGCAACTGAAAGGATAGAAGACTAAAAAGGAAGGAGGTTTCTGGATGTAAGTTGGTGAGTTCCCAGGGGTAGTGGGTGGGAAGTCAGGAATCTAGTTTTGGACATGCTTACTTTTAGATTGCTATTAGACAGCCAAGCAGAGATGGAGAATAGGCAGCCAGCACCAGAAATTATGCATATAGAGAGTTTCAATCAACTGATTGATAGGTAGAAAGACAGACATGCAGGCATACAGACAGACAGACACAGACAAATAGTATTTAAGGCCTTGGCACTGGATGAGAGGCAGAGAGTTTCCGTGGAGGATAAGACAGGAGCAAAGACTGAGCCCTAGGAGACTAGTATAAGTTAAGAAAAGGAGCCAGTAGAGGAGACCAGGATAGAATTTCAACACATGTATATGAAAGATTATCTAAACAAGGACATTCTGTTCTCCCCAACACCGAGGGGCTGAAGTATCTTCGCAATGTTGCCATGAGAAGAAAAGACCACATCATAGAACCAGGCATATTCATTGTCACACTCTGTGATAATCATGAATCTACAAGCTCTAGTCATCATAGTGGCAAACCTCTTAAAGCTCCCCTCAGTAAAAGGTATCAGGTTGCACTGGAGAGCAATGACTTAGAGCTATGATCCAGAGATAGAACTAGCTCTGTCACCGAAGCATTCAAATTCATTAACCTAATAGGGATAGAGATGGGGCTATGTGAGTCACTGTCCCAGGTGCTGAACTCAGAGACCATTGCTCATGCTAAAAATGCAAAAGCATCTGTAAGTATACATTATAATTATATAGCACCCTTCACAATAATGACAAAATGGTTTTGATCACTTAGTACATATCAACCATTATTGCATTTAACAAAGTTGATTGCAGTAATGTCTTCCCTCCTTTAAGCCTGCCTGCATTGTTCCTTGCCTATTCTTAGATGGAGCCAAATTTTTCTTCCCTTGTGATCTAGGCTGATACACTTTTACATTAGTGATACATTTTTTCATTTAAAAAAAAAAAAAAACATACTAAAAAATGACTTTATGTGACATCTGAGGCTAGGTCAGGAAAGCCACACATCTTTCGTGTGGTCGTCTGGAACACCTACTTCCCAAATATGCCCTCTCAGAACACTCCCTCTCTCTAGGAACCAAATCACTACACTGTAAGAAGCACAAGCTGTGTCAAGAGAACACACACAAGAGCCCAGTAGACAAGCAATGGGGAGCTTGTTCTTCAAGTCATTGCCAATTAGATGGACCAGTAAAGAACCTTCTATATTATTCAACCACTAGCATTTGATACATCCCTAGCTATTTGAGCCTTCTGAGCTGGGGTCCAAGACATTCCCAATTCCTCAACCACAGAATCTGTGAGCATCAGAAAACAGTTTCCATTTTATCCTGCTAAATTTTACAGGTTGTTCACTAAGCAGCAATAGGTTACTAGGTAAATTATGTTCACAGTTTTAAATCACATAATCTTATGTAATCTTCAAAGGAACCTATTCGCTAGGTATTATTCTCTGCATTTAACACTGGGAACTCAGTCAGAAGCATGGCTAATGCAGCTAATAAATAGTAATTCAAATTCAAATGCAAAATTCAAATTCAAATTCAAATGCAGTTTCAGAACCAGAAATGGTAAATATAGCATTATGATACACCCTATGGGCAAGAAACTCTGCTAGGTGCTGAAGACATAGAAAATGAATATATATACTAGTTTGATTTCAGAAATCATATATATATGATTGTCAAACTAGTCATGACATGTATAAACAAAACATGTATGTATAAACATGTATAAACAAAAATTTCTCTCACCTCAAAATCTTTAATTCAACAATATAGGAAATGGTGCATTGATGCATTAATCAAACATTCAATATGTGGCCACCAGGTGCCTAATATTGTATTAATCAGAAAACCAGCCAACAGTATAGGCAGAGAGAACAAAAAGTAGAAGGAAAAAGAGGGGACACTTATACAAATTACCTATTTTTAATCTATTCTGACAGTGAGATATCTACAACATTTTGCAAATAAAAGAGACAAACATAGTATTATTGAAGGTTTGGGAAAATGATTCATCAAAGTTGTACATGACTCATGCACAGAAAAAGATTCTGAAAGATTACACAAGGATTAGGTAAAAAAAAAAAAAAAAAAAAAAACTCAAATAGGGATATATGTCCCTGGGTGGGGGAGGAAAGAAGGACACCAGGGGAGACACAGGGAGGAGAAAGCAGGCATAGGATTATTTCTAAGAGGAATAAGTTGAAAAACGATGTGAAATGTGTGGCACTCACAGTTGTCCACACACAGATGTAAGATTCTGCCATATATTTTGCAAATTTTATCTACAAAATGTACATCAAAGACCCTGAGGAATACAAAAGATTTTTTCCATAGTGCTGTGGAAAACAAGGATCACCTTTTAAGAGGTGGAAAATGTTTATATGTCTTCTAGATTTTCTATATTAAACAGCTCATATTTTTAAAGTAAGTTCTGAGAAAACATAAAAACAAAGAAAATGGCAGAATTGGTGCCCAGATTCTAAGCTACCTCTCAGCTTTCCCAGTGAACCTTGTGGGGCAATTTGGTGTTTGGTCGGAGTGAATTGTTATCACTCGTCTCCAATCTCAGCTCATTATTGTTAATTTGTGGAGGCAGAGAAGTGGGTGCACGTGTGCCTGTCTTCGCTTTAGTGTGTGGGTGTGTAGCAGAAATGCCACGTGGGTCAATTCTATTCTCCAAGTTTATAGTAGAAATTAAAATGCTGTGTCTGTTATAATGTTGACAATATTATTCCAATTTTATATAATATAAATATGTTTACACCAAACACCTTTTTCTTGAATGAAACTATACTCACAAAGGTGTCATGAATTCACATATTTCCAAGATACTGTATATTTAGCTGAACTTTGGTTCCTGAAAAATAAGTTGTCTCAGATTTTAGACTGTAGCATTATTTGTAAATAAGCATAAGGTTTATAAACAGGGGGCTTAAAAAAGTGAAAAAAAAAATCCTAACTCCTAGCTGATAAGGGGTGCCAACCAGCATAAGGAAAGACCAGAGTTGACTCTAGTTTTATTTGACCCTATTGATATGATGCAATGAATGAGGAGGTGGAAGAGTTTTGTGAATCCAACATGCAAGATGGTTAAGATTATCTTTATTCATCTGATTTTCATGTCCATTAAAATAAGTGTCTTCCACCCCATGTCCCCCAAAATAGAAAGAATAGTAACCACTTAGTGATAATACCCTCATTAGTAAATTAGTATTAATGGTGTATTCATAATCACTGTTATTGACTAAATGTCACTGATTACGTTAGTCTGAAATTTTTGGACTTTTGTACCATAGTTTAAAGTACATTCTCTGTTCTGTGTGGGTTATTTTTTTTTTCCCCATATTGCTGTCTCAGAATGAAATGCCTGACACTCATTCACAAGCATTTCTTAGATTCCCGTTCTGTGCTAGGCTCTCAGAGTCAGAACCAAATAGGACATAGTAGTTCCCTTCTCAATGACTTACAATGAAATAAAACACAGGAACCAGGAAAATTAATTACATGCACTGAAAAGACACAGATGTTAATATAAAACTGTATGAGGAAACAAGGGGGCACAGAGCATAGAGCAAGCGATAGGTTTTCAGGGCTTCACAAAAGAAGGCATTTTTGAGTGGAGCCTGAAAGGAGTTTGAAACAGGGAGCGCTTCAGAAAAGGAATGGAAACACAAAATAACCCAGCCTGCTGCTCCTGAAGATAATGCTCAATTGCGTTTATGTGTGTGTGTGTGTGTGTGTGTGTGTGTGTGTGTGTGTGTGTGTCTGAGATATATAGATAGCATATGCAGATAGCATTATATGTGGTACTTATTATGGGCTATATACAGTGGTTCTCAACCTTCCTAATGCCCTGACCCTTTAATACAGTTCCTTATGTTGCGGTGACCTCCAATCATAAAATTATTTTCGTTTCCCAGCGTTAGGGAGGTTGAGTATGTAATTTTTACATGAGGCACACATTACATATGTAAAACGTGTTTGTACACTACATCAATACATACAATCAATGCATGTGTGTATATGCACCCAGTATACACACGTGTCTACAGATGCACACATGTACTCTGCGTTCGTTAGAGCAGGTAGCCATTTTCACCAGCTCTTCATTGCACACCCCTTCTTTGGTTCTCCGTGTTCTGACTTGATCCACAGTTTTGTTTTTTAAAAGACATAATCAGTAGATTCTCACATTTGACAGAAAAATAGTACCCAGAAAAATACTTGAAATTTACAAATCTTAATCATGTCTTCAACTCATTTACATATAAATCTAAAATTAGTTTTAAAAGGACACTATCCTTGTTTCTTAGGGTTAGATGCAGTAACTTTAAATCCTCTGCTGCCACCTTGTGGCTTCTTTCTATATGACATACTGCTGATAAATGTGTCACTTTTTTTTTTTTTTTTTTTATTTGATTACAGAAAACGTAAAAGACCATACTCCAGCATCTGTTCAACAACTATTTCTTAAGGATTACACTGGAACCGGAAATACGTTTAACCAAAACATAATAAATGGACATTTTTAAGAGGCTTAACTTCTAGAATGTGTTTTGAAGGAAGGACTGGGAGAGAGGTATGAACATGTTGTTACTGTACCCTTCAAAGAAGTGGGGAAAATGTCTGTAGTTTTATCCTGGTTTGTGTCAAACAAAAAAAGTTTCATTCAGCTAGTGGCCAGCTGAATGATTTCACCTGTTTGAGAAAGCTATGGAAGCATCTTCTGGGGAGAAAAAAAAAAAAGAAGGATATACAACAAAATTATTTTTCTTGCTTAATTTTTGTGTGAATGTTCTGGGACTCCACACCAACAATGGTTTAGCACTGTTGTGAGGCAGACAGTTTATCTCCACTCACACCTTAGAAATTCTATAGCACACAAGGGTAACCACCAGACTGCTATCCCACTTTTCATAAAGCTCTTGAGAGCAGCTCCCTCTTTCGCTAAAAAGCCAAATATACTCTGGAGGAACAGGATGTTTTGGCTCATAGTGTGTTGTTACTAAATGATTTTACTGTGGAGGAAAAGAGTTGCCTAGAACTTGATAAGATTCGTAATGAAGAGATGGAAAATGCCCTCTTACGAAGCCACTTACTAAATATGCAGGTTTGACAAGGGTACTTCAACAACTCTGTGAAATATGTATCATCTATGACTATCCAAATTAAGGCAGTTCATGAAGCAAAAACCTTTGTTTGCTTGCTTGTTTTACTTGGTTCTTTGGGATCATCTGACATTGATTTAATTCAATTTCGTTACAGCAAAAATACATTAAATAATGATATTTCAGAAGGAATTAAAACAAAAAAAATCAAGAAGGAAAATATTTCTTGGAGACTCATCACTATCTTGAGGATGTTAAAAATTATATTGACTGCCTCTTTCTACAACCGTCAGGAGGCTCAGAATCTGAATAAGTAGTGTGTTATTTTGAGATCTGTAGAACAATCATTTTCAATTTGTGATCCAATTGTATAATTTACACTTTAGAGGAAGAAAGTGTGTACTGGTATCATTTAAAATGTAATAGTATCAAAAGCAGAATAGTATCAGCCAGAATGCCCTTTTCCACCTCCCCTCTATATTTTTCATTTTCGTCCATG
Source organism: Loris lydekkerianus (assembly GCA_963574355.1). Classification (NCBI taxonomy): domain Eukaryota; kingdom Metazoa; phylum Chordata; class Mammalia; order Primates; family Lorisidae; genus Loris; species Loris lydekkerianus. Next base: position 15,736 of record CAUYPK010037476.1, on the reverse strand, counting down.
ATGCTTGTAAAACCACCACAAACCTGCGTCTGCTGTTCAAGTGGGACTACATCATGCTTTGATGTCAACCAAGGAATCCTAAGCTCACTTCAGTCAGCCTGGCTGGTAGTAGCTGCCATCTGCTTAGCACCACTAACATCAATACTCCTCAGTGGTGCCCTTTTTCACATTTGGGAAGAAACAATTATTCACTGCAAGTCAACGTCCCACCTGTTGCAGTATATTTAGCATTCCTGGGCCTTACACATCAAATACCATTCACCAGCCTTCATTCCAAAACAAAACACTTCCATATATTTTCAGATGACCCCCTAGAGATGTGAATCATACAGATGAGTATTAAGACAGATGCAAGCCAAATACTTATGTATATATTCAACAAGAGTTAAAGTACCTATCATTATAAATCGGGGGGAATGGATTATCTCATTGGAGAGACAAACAGAAAATCACAATTTGACTTATGTTATTTGTATGTAATAACACATACAAAATGTTAATAGAAAACAGAAGGTAGAAATAACTGAGAAAGTTGGAGAATGCTATACATAGTATTTTTTTCTTTTAATTACCTCAGTTTTGAAGGACATATCAGGAGAAGCCCAGGAGAAGAGTGGAGGAACATTCCAGTCAACGGGAACTGAATATACACAAATCTCAACTGTATGAAAGAGAATGAGGAATGGTATCAGTCACGAGTGACCAAACAACAGGTTTTGAGAAAGGAGTATTGAAGCAAAGATATTAAGTGCCAGGAAAGGGGAAAGGAAGTTGCAAGGGAGGGTTGTAAAGGTGAATTTTGAATCACCTGTGGAATCTGACTTTCATTCCGCCTGTGCTATTCCAGCTACTTTCTTGCCATGTCTGACCCTTTACCTTGTTCAACTCGCTGCTCCCCGTCTTTGTAACAGCTCTGCCCCACCCTCAGGTTTAAAAGGCCTCCAGTGAACTCGTCTTTTCTTCCAAACTAAGCGTTGTTTCCTCTGTCACTATTTCAATCTCAAATCTCTTTGACTTTTTTCTTTCTCACAGATTTTCTTGCTGCCATAGAAATCACATCAGTTACTATCCTTTGTTCTAATTTTCCTAAACACTATCTTTCTCACCGTATTTTTCTCATAGATTCTAACTGTTGTAATCAAGGAGCCTCATTCCCAGGCTGCTGCGCACCTTCCTGAACTGGCTTCTCAGCCCCAGCTCCCCACTCCCGTCCTCTGTCCTTCCTGCTTATCGGTTGCACAGATCTAACATGTTACTTTGGTTGCTTTGGTCTTGTGCTCAAAACAGGCTTCGCTGACAGAAAAAAAAAAATGAAAAATCTATGTATCCTGGAGTTCATGGTTCTCACAGCTTGGCCCTAAACTAACTCTGTAATTCTATTAGTGACTGCCCTCAGCTTTCACTGGTGCCCAGCTGGTAAGCATGCTTCTGATTCTAGCCAAGTATTGGGCACTTCATATACCGTGACATTGAAAGAAGTGCTGTGTGTGAATTCACTCATTTAGCCTTTACTAAACTTTATCAGTGGGCCCCTTTATTTCTCATTCTGCAGATAAAATATATAGAGATTAATTTGACCACATTTCCATAAGTAGTAGATGATAGAACCAGAATTTAAAAGTGGTTATTTCTGCTACTTAATGCTATACCACTAATTCTCACTCTCTCTCTCCCCTCTCTCCATTAACCCTTCTCATTGAAACTATACTATTATATCACTTTAAAAGTCTCCATTTTTTTTTCCACCAAGATACAGTCCATCTGTCAAATCCTACTTAGAGCCTACTTTCTCCACAAACACATCCCTACCAACATAAGTCAAAGTCACCTCTCCCTCCCACCAAGCCAGTGGTTTCCAATGTTGGCTGTGCATAGGAATCACCTGTGGAGACTTGATATAATTGGTCTTGGAGCCACCTGGGCATTGAGCTTTTTATTTTCTAACTCTCAAGGTGAATCCAATGTACAGCCAACATTGACAACACTGCTCTAAGATCATAAGTAATTTTTTTTAATTCCATAGCTCTTTTGCCAATTCACAGATGGGAATAATTTAGGGATGGATTTGGAGATCAGTTATTAAATCTATAAATGAGGATGTTGAAAATGTTTAGTGATTTTTAAATTTTTTTTGGCAAAATTCTTCATGTGAAATCTTTTTGGTGACACAAAAAAATGAAAAAAAGAAAGTTGAAGTATATTTTTGGAAACAAAGGCGGGAAATATCAAATCTCACTGATGTGCCTCATTTTCCCCTAACATCCTTGGGTTCTTTCGGGAAAGTTTGAAAACTCTAGGGTACCTAAGATGAAAATATAAATATACTAAGTTACACATGGATCATTATGGATAAGTCCCTTCTGTTTATAAAATTCTGATACTCTGTGGTATCAGGGGTAAATTCAGGATAAATCATCAGTATGTTACCTATATCACTGGACTATTCCCTTGCTAATGAGGCATTCTTTAGCTAATACTTTCTATTTCTGAGAGAATTATATTCAACTAAAAATATAGTATTGTCCAATGGCCTAGAAATGGCATTCTGTACCTAACAGCTGTTATTAATATTTCAAAGTCACAATCACCTCTGAGGACAAATACTAGCATATCGTTATTCAGTGAAAAAATTGAGGGTTGTGGGGTTAAATGACTTGCCTCAAGTTTGTGGTAGATTTTAGTGGCACACTGCCAACTCCCAATCCAGTTTATTCTATTCCTTATAAATATTTTATGAACCAATCTTTTACCTGCCACCATGGGCTTAAAAATATCTCCACTAATGAGCAGCACAGAGCTACTTGGAATCAAAGTTCATCCAGAATTTAATACAACAGACAATTCACAACATATTGTCAAAGATCGGCAGGGCCGGGGGGAAATGCACAATAGAGTTTTGCATTCAAGTCAAGTGGACGGGTGATGCTTTATAAAATGACAAATATAAAATAAAATCTTTTGTAACAAAAAAGAAATGACATATTGAGCTTGGATTTCATCTATCAAGGAAAGAGTGAAGAAGAAATAAATCAATGAAGACCTGTTCTTTCAAAATACACCAAGTTCTAACAAAAGAGAAGAAATAAAAAAAAAAATTCTGACATGGGTATTTCAGTTTTCTGATAAAACTCTGCTAACCACAACTCATTTTTATTCTGATTTTAGTTTTCTTCTCTTTTCCCTACAGATCATTTTCCTTACTACATGAAGATCGGTTCAGAGGTCTGCCATATTAAACTGTCACAAGAATACGGGGAGATAAAAGTTCCCTGATAGTGAGGGGACTTCGGTGAATAATCTGTCAGGGAACTGCCATCACTAAGTCAGGGTAATATCACACACAAGAGGACATGTAGCCATCCACAGAGACTTAATCCTTTCCAGTTTAATATATTGTATTACTTGTGCCAACAATCTTTAAAATTTGAAAGGTACGCAATGCTCTGGAAATTACAGAGTAATTTTGTGGGGTATTTTTTTATACAAATAAAAATAAACCAATAACCACAGAACTGAATAATTTAAGTCTCCTTTGATGGAATTTACTTCAATATTAAACTTCTCATTCTTCAGTGGAAGACACATCTGCTCCCAATTCTAAAAATCTCTGTATGAAAAGAAGTATGAGGATTAGGAAGTTAGCAAAGTAGATTTCAATTCATACATGTTGAGAATATTTCTTCAGATTTAATACTTAACTAATAATGTTACCTTAATGATGTGTTTAGAAAACACTGCTTTCGTTCCATTTTAAACAGGAACTTTATTAAGTATAATTGATATCAAGCTTAATTGAGAAAAGCTATTAGCCTGGCTGGCATTTACATAATTTAGGAGAAAATACATGTAGGTATGATTTGGATGTAATATGCTGTATGTCTAACTGCCCTGGGCAATCTTCTGAGGAAATTGGAATGAGGAATTTTTTAGGCATCAGTTGTCAATTGTCACCACAACTTTCTGGAGCAGAAGTACACGTTGTACCCTAAGGCAGCTATCCATAGAGGTCTGTCACAGGATTCTGTTTGTAAGAAATGCCCCCACATAGGATGGTGACAATTCAACCAAAATAAATACTCTCTGGGGGAGTTTGAATGTGAAACATGTAGAGACAGAGTCAGCCAGCAGCACCTGATGGAAAATGGCTGAAACAGACACAGGCGAAAACATTAAACAGCAAAGCTGGAGGGGAAGAGAATGATGGACACATCTCCCTACAGGTGGCTCAAGGTAACCAGCTTATAACCAGAGTAATGGTGAATGCCGAACGAAGCTCCACTTCTCCCAGGGCATAACTACAGAATTACAGACTCATTCTCAATATGGGGCCTCCATAGTTTTTCAGTCCCTTTCCTGTTCTTCCTTCACCAAAGCTGCCATTGCATACCGTAACCAAACCTATCTCTGTTCCTTGTCCCTCCAGAAAACATAAGGCCATGTGTCTGAAATATCTTAAACTGTACATGATCAGCAGGGTTAAATATCACCGGATTCCAGTGCTCATTTCTCTATTCAGTAATGACATTAATACTTTTTAAGTAATACATTAATACTCTCTATATTACCAGATATTTTATCAGCAGCACTAAACAATCCTAGCTTGTGTTATAAATATTCAAGACATGATAGTATAGCATAGTGAAGAGCAAAGACCATGGGGCATTCACTTAAATTTCCACTCCACTAACACCTCTGTGATCTTGCATATGTCTCTAAACCTTTCTGAATTGCAATTTTTTTCACTTGTATAACAAAGATGTTAATTGTCCCTATCTCATAGAGTTGTTGTGAAGATTAAGTGAATTAGCATGTTGTAAGGCATTTAGAACTTCAGCAGGTAATAAGCACTATATAAGAACTAGTGGTCATTTTTACTATTATTTAAACAAGAAGCTAAACTCAAGAAGATGATGTTCCAATTTTAAAAGAGCTTTATCTACTTGAAAGAGGATGATTAATCTTAGCTGAAACTGGTGGGGTTCTTGACCCCCAATGCATTCTCATCATTACTATTCCACTGAAATGAGATGAAAATGAAAACACAATTCTCAAAAGCCACCAATAGGCCCATCAGTTCATTACTATTAATTTTGGATTCAAGATTTGGTGAGGAAAATATGCCTGGCCAAAACATCCTAAATTCTTCTATTACGTAGACAAGAACCTTAAGTTATTCACAAAAATTCCAGGCCCCAGGATATTCACTGGAACTATTCATCAAGTAATTTAAACAGCTGATAAAGAGTTGACTGAAACAGAAATGATTGAATTTCTCTCTAAGGAGTCAGAGCGAGTCTCTGGCAAAAACAAGAAGCTATTATGTCATGTCCAATTTATTTGGTTGAGTGATTCAAAGAACACTGTTCCGTCCATTACCATCATTTCCCCTCCTACGGTTCTTATATTCATCAGGAAATGTCCTTAGCTACCCTACAGATTTCACGTTCATTATCTGCATTAGATTGAATGAACTAAACATGGCCTAGCAGAGTGATAACAATATTAGCAAAACACGTGCTGGACTTTAGTGCTTTTTTCAAGTGGCTTTCCGGGATGGTGTCCAGGGCCCCGGCCTCTCCCTGCCCAAGGTTTCCCACAGTGCTCTCTGCCACCCCTCACCTTCTTCCTTGCACTCAAGAGTGGATGGTTTTCATAAGCAAGAGGATTAATAGGCCCAGAAACAGATGCTCTTCTACAGTAAGTACTATTGTAATATCCACTTGTGCTTTACATGCAGTTGATAACAGTCACTCCCCAAAGAGACATTTCTTAAATACCTTTCTATTTTAAGATCCACCTTGTGGTAATTTTATTAAGTTAGAAATTAAACACTTGCTGGCCAAAGTGTATCACTGACTGTGAACAAGCTGCTTAGAGACACTTTGAACGTATATACGTCTATTCTCAGGATTATTCAACACAACCTTCCTTCAACTAAATACAGAATAAAACTGGTGAATACCTGAGACCTTTCTATCTTGTCAGGCCACAGAGATGACAAATTTAAAGCACAGTCAACAAAAATTCGAGGCATCTAGGAAAGAATTGATAAGCTCCTTGTCACATTTTAGGCTCTCAAAACTGTGTTTGCAAAAATTCATCAGAGAAGTTTCATGATAGTCTTTTTCTCTGCCGTCGTGTTGCAGAGAATAAATATATTCTCAGGATTGTCTTTATTTATCTATTGAGGGGGGATCATTAAGTCTCAAAATTGCATTAACTATGAGTTGTTTTGGCCCCGACTTAATTTCAAAGTAATATATATGCCCATGAGTGATGGGAAGACAGGAATAAACCAAGTATTTATGTTTAGCTCATCCATTGTTAATATTGGCCTGGCCTCCCACTGATAGTCATTTTAGTAAAATGAACCAGGAAAGGAAATAAAAGAATAAAAAAAATACAAGGTGACTGAAATTATACAAAGGGTCTTGATTTTATTCTTTATTTCATGCACTTTCACTTTACTAGAAGTCATTTCTGCATTTCTTTTTCTTTCCCCACGCAATGTGTCATCAGAGTGGCCCCTGTTTAAATGTATTCCGATAAATATTTTTTAAGTAGAAAGATATTCAATATAGTCAGTATCTTTTTTAGTATAACCCTTGATCATTTCTATAGAAAATGCCATGAAGGCTATATTGAACAATTTGATGAGAATATTTCAGATTGTATATGAAACCAGTACAGTGTACCTCTTGATTGCACTAATGTACACAGCTATGATTTAACAATAATAAAAATAAATAAATAAATAAATAAATGTGAACAACTTTATATGTCAGTAGATATATGCATGTGTGTAGATATTACAAATGTTCATATATATGTGCATATACACACATATACATGAATATTAAATATATACACATATATAATTGATAGATACTATATACACTATATAATGTGCAGTTGACAGAGTTTTATCTGTATTTTTATATCAATAACTATAAATTATATGAAGAGATATAAATACTAATATTTTTCAAATATCAAATTCCTTGGGCAATCCAATAAAATCCCCTAAGGAAAATGCACCTTTACACATATACAAACCCAGTGTTACCTATTAAGATGCTCTCACATCCAAGTCTGTGGATGGCAAATTAAGAACATTGGCTAAAACTTAAACTGATGAGCAAAAGTATTATGTTTAGAAAAAGTATTAGAGAATTATTATATTACAACATTTCATTATCCCATATACTGTAATAAATGGGACACTATTAATATTAATCTTCACTGCTTTTAAATCAGGTCAGAGAACTATGAAGAAGTACTCTAAGACAATGGTCATCAGTCCAGCCTTTTTATTTTTTGTTTGTTTTGCCTCTACAACTTTCACACAGTACAATAAAGAGGATTACATCTCTCTTTCCTTCAGCTATTCTCAGGAAGAGGGGACAAAAGGAAGATGGCCTTGGAAGATGGACAGGTGATATCAGAATAATTGGTGAGAATGGAGATCGAGATGAAGCTAGAATGTAGATTACTGAATTGCAAATGATCCAGTTGGTTAATAAGACATTTCATGTTTGAGCCGTGTAGCATTTCTTCTTAATCTAAGGTCCACTTCAATACACTTCCTGGGAATAAGAACTTCCCTTAACTTTGAGGTTGCTGAAGAGTTACAGGGGAGAAAAGTCTTAACAATGAAGGTCCAGCCCCCGGGATATAAAATCAGAAGAGCTATTTGTTTGTGGCTACATATAACTATCAACCCACCACTTTTTTTATTATAGTCATCATGGTTCTTTGTGACTGGAGCAATTTCAAAAAGGAAGCAGAAACCATGACTGAAAAAAAAATTAAAAATACTTTATTGGCCATAGGGTACGTACGCTCTGTGCCCTAGAAGTCAGACAATATAATTTAACTCAGAGAGAACAGCTTTCACAAAATCTCATGAGTCACAGTGGTACTCTGTGTGCTTCAGGATGCTCCCAGGTGGAAGCCCTTTCCATTTCCATGCCAAGACTAAAGAAGTGGTGGTTTGACATCTTAATGCCTCTTTCAGTGGTCTATGCTTTTTAACACCATCAACATATTCTACATCAGACCCAGAACATCCCAAATCCCATTTATAAGTAAGGTTAATTTCATTTGGAATATGTGGGGAATTTTAAAAAATGCTATTATAGAATATTTAGGAATAAAAAGAAAGAAAGGAAAGCCTATGCACACATTCCTGTCCTTTCACCATATTATTCTTGGGAGAAATTAAATCTGAGTGGAGACAGAAAATTAGGAGGAAATTCAGCATGTTCAAAGTTGAACTGACCATTTAATTACTCTTAAATTACATTTGACATAAGATTAACATTAGGCCTCTGTGCCATTAGGTCTCTACTTTACCAACTTTTTAAATATCTTATAAGTTCTCATAAAGCTTCAGGGTAATAGGTAACTCAGTGAGTAGTCAAGACAATGATTTTACAATATCTCCAACTTTTTCAACTTCCCTAGTTATTTTTCTTAAGCTGTATCTGTTTCTCTTTATGCAGTTAAAAAAATGGTTATTGAATGCCTACTGTATTTCAAGCACTACACACAGCACTGAAGATATGATAGTTAATAAGACAAATACAGGTTCCTTGCCCTAAGAGAACTTGCAATATTTTGGGAGACAAGACAAGCAATGAGGCAATTCCACTGTGATACGTGATGATTTGATAAGGAGAAGCAATTTGCTAAAAGAGCTGCATAAAAAAAAAGCATCTATGTCAAAGTATAGGAAACATGGAAGGATTTCTAGAGGATGTGACACCTAAGCTGAATCTTTAGTGAGGAGCCATTAGCCAGATGAAAGAGGATGGGGAGTTTGAGGAAAAGGAACAAGATAGAGCAATGGAACATGGGAGAAAATAGCTTTACTTTAAAACATAAGAACATCCTGTCTATGCTTGAGGGTTAAGAGGAAGAATCTAGGAGAGGAAGAAAATGCAGCAACAGGAGGTCATGGGCATGACTAGTGGAACAGCTACCTCATGAAGGCGTAACACCACTGAGGAATGACTCTCATTACACTATGATGTGAGGAGAGAGTAAAAACATATACATATATGTAAATACAGATTTTAAAAGTACAAGGGCAAGAATTTTGGAGAATTTCTCTTTAGGGACCTCAGATTTTTTAAATATGAACAAATACAGCAATTAGTATTTATTGATTATATTTTATATCTTTATCAGTGTGATTAGAGTTCATCTAATACTCACAACTTTCTATGACAGATACTGATATCTTCTCAATTTGCAGGTTAAAAAAATATCCCAGAATGCTGGGGTCCTGCCCTGGGGAAGGGTCCCTTAAAGCCTGTGGATCTGATGGCAACCAACTCAAGAAATATAAAGTTAGAAACAATGAGAAAGACAGAGACAAGACACACAGAATAGAATTTTCAAAGGTAGGAACTCAGGGGACCACAACCCACTTGTGGGGTTCTGATGGTGGCCTAAATGTTAGTTCCACTCAGCTTTCATTGAAGGCTATTTGCTCATTAGCCCAAAGGGCAAGCTGAGGAAGGAAAGAAAGACACCAGCAGTTTCTCTGAATAAGCAGATCACCTCCTACTGTTTCTGTAATCATTAACCTAAAGGGTCTGAGCAACCTTGAGAAGTCTAAAACCTGAGCCTTGTGTGGGGCAGCCCCTGCCTGTGGTCACATACACAGACTCCTAGGGGGGTATTAATCTCTGCTACTTCACTGTGGAGTGAAATGCCACTGGGGTCAATCTCCTCTGAAAAATGGGTGAGAGAGAAGAATTTTCCTCTCGTCACCACCACAGAGGGTCTTCCTCTGCAATAAGAGACATGAGCTCTTTTACCCATATTTCAGGGCTCAAGCTATTCCTTTGATCTCTGCCCCAGCCAAATACAAATCTCCACAATGGGTATTTGCTTTGGCTGTTTACTAGATAGGAAACAGCCTAGTTAATGTATCTTCCACTTAACAATGTCCTTAATGAAGCAGCAAAATTTATTAATGTTATTTATTAATTACATTACTATAATTAATTGTATGTGTACATTACATGTACTCAAGCATTTAATAACATTAATAAATTATATTAATTAAAATAACATTAATTAAAATGATATTAATTAATATAATTTATTAATGTTACTAACCCCCAAGTACATGTAATGTACATGTACAATTAATTGCAGTAATGTAATTTATTAATGTTATTAAATCCTTGAGTACATGTGTTTTTAATACCCTTCTTTTGTATACCAAAGTATGATTGTGTTGAGAGAAAAACATTTCTACAATTAAGTTGTGAGCTGAACCAACTACCATTTTCATGAGATATCATTTTTATTCAAAAGAACAACTGGCAGATGAACGTAGTTATTCAGACTTGGACATTTGGCAGACATTTCCTTAAAAATGAAGAAAGTGAGCCTGTCACTTAAAGAAAACAACTGGCAGTATTCATAGACAGTAACACAATTTTAAGCTTCAAGTGAAAGCTTCCATTAGCTTAACATCTTCATAATACTGAAAGACTTTTCTGATGAATTTGGTAGTGATATTAATGAATGAATTTTCCTGATGTTGTACAATGAAATTCACCAGCACTTGGAAGGTCTGCATAATTCTGTATGACAATATTTTCTAAATATTCAATGCATCATATTATAAAATTATGCAATAGTAAAAATTACATTCAAAATGGATATACTAGAACAGTGGATTTTAATAAGCTTTAAGAAACTAGTACTTGCCCAATTTGTAGGATCAAAGGAAACTATTCACAAATATCTACAAAGGCTATTAAAATATTCCTCCCTTTTAAACTATCTACATGTATGGTAAGCTAGAGTTTCTTCATGTACTTCAACCACAGTAACATATCATGAAAAACTGAATATAGAAGTGTATATGATAATTCACCGATCCTCTGTTAGGTCAGAATTAAGGAGATTTGCAAAACTGTAAGACACTGCTGCTTTTCTCACTACATTTCTATTTGGAAAATGTATTTATCTCATTAAAAATATATTATTTGTGCAATGGAATTATCATTAATGTTTAATACATTAATGTAAATTTTGAAAATTGTTTCAATTTCTAGTATTGTAAATATCAATACATAAATTTTTCTCTCCTCCAATTTCCCAAGCTAAAATGATTATTGCTCTTGTCAGAACTAGCACAGAAGCGGACAAATGTGATTGGTTGGTTGGTTTTGAAGTGCTAAAAAAGACCGTTATCTCCAAATGGACTGTCATTGTAATGACTGAAATAAAAGTATCATAACATATATAGATATTACACATCTAAGTCAGATAGTCATAATTTTTTAGATAGATGCTGGTATCCATTACCTTGGTAATCATTACATACAAGTACTTGATGTGCTTGCCAGACTAATAACAATAACTCAGTCTTAGTGTAACAATTCTTTAGTATCTAACGTAAATTAAAACATGGCTGGTGAAAATCCAAAACTAAAGGCTAGAACCAAAGCAGTTATAAGCTAGTCTGAGACAAAAGCCACAAGCAACAGTGTTCAGAAGAATTTCTTATAATTTTTCAGTCTAATGAGAGACATACATAATTAACTGAGCTGCTTCTTAACTCTTCTCAGAAGGCTAGTTTTACCCAGCTGAAATCCAAACTCAATATTGTTTTTTGTGACTTCAGCCCAGAGTTTAGAGTTCTTAATTTGCTTTTATCAGTAACAGAGATAGCAGTGTGAGTTAGTAGCTTCTGAACCACTTAAGCAGGAAGAATGCAGACATTACTAAAAAAAAGAAAGAAAGAAAAAGAAAATACTAGAAGACTGAATGAGATTAACTTTAAAAAGTTAATAGTATTTCATTTAAATAACTTGAAAATGAGTGTCCCAAGTGGTTCCGATCTAGATAATTAAGGCCATAGATCTAAGAACTGAGTTTTCTAAAGCATTCTAATAGGATGGAGGCAATTTGAAAAGTTGTTTCTCAATATGACATAGAAACATCACTAACACTCAAACACAACACCATCTTTTCAAAATTGTCAATAATTCATATATAAAAAGCAACACGAGCTAGTAATTTCCATGGGTTATAGACGAGATTAAGAAGGAAATTCCTTACTAAAAGTGATATAATAGTGCCCTCTTGTGGTAGCATTTGCATATTCCCCAATATTGCATATCTTGTGAAATATAAAAAGTATTTTGTATTTGAGAATATCACAATTTGAGATCATCACAAAGTAATAATGCATTGTGCTTCTGAATATTTCTGTGGCCTTCAAAAACGTTGAAAATGAGATAAATCCCTAAAACTAGAAATGAAGCTGATAGCTATAGGAATCTTGGTAAACTTGTCCATGATAAGCAATTCCTGTTAAGATACTTACATCTTGTTTCTAGATCTTAACTAAAAGGTTGTTCTTTGACTTGTCCAGGTGTGAAACAATGGAAGGATAGGCCTCCTTCATAATGACTCCAGAAGTTCCCTTTCTGGGAAGGAATTGGCAAGAATCCAAAGAATCTTCATGAACAAAGCCTTTACACAGAGGGCTTTCCAGGGGTCCTCAAACTATGGCCCGTGGGCCACATGAGGCAGTATGATTGTATTTGTTCCCATTTTGTTTTTTTACTTCAAAATAAGATATGTGCAGTGCTTGTGCATAGGAATTTGTTCATAGTTTTTGTTTTGTTTTTTTTAACTATAGTCCAGCCCTCCAATGGTCTGAGGGACAGTGAACTGGCCCCCTGTTTAAAAAGTTTGAAGACCTTTGCTAAAGTATGTTATTTTCAAAAAAGTTCAAGAATTTTCAAGCTAAGCCTTTGCAAATTTCATAAATTGTGCACACTTGGGTAGCACATAAACTAAAATTGGAATAATACAGAGAAGATTACCATGTACAAGGCCCCTGTACAAGGATGCCACACAAATTCGTGAAGCATTCCATGTTTTTAAAAAAATTACTTTACCATAAGGACATCTGCACTAGAATGTTTATTGTAGCTCAATTTATAATCACCAAGATGTGTAATCAACCCAAGTGCCCATCAACCTATGAATGGATTAATAAACTATGGTATATGTATAAAAAGACAGAGACTTTACATCTTTTGTACTTACCTGGATAGATTTGGAAAACATCCCCCTAAGTAAAGTATCACTAGAATAAAAAAGCAAGCACTCAATGCACTCAGTAATAATACGAAACCAATAGATGAAGAACTGCACTCCCACAGGAGAGAAAAACACAACTATATCCAAATGTAGGTGAACAGTGAGAGGGGAGAGGGAGGAAGGAGGGAGATTGATGTGCTACCACCTAGCTGGCACAATCTAAGGTACATGGCACAGCTCCTGGGTGAAGGGCTCAACTATAACTTGAACTCTACCTAACAAACACAAATGATGTGACCTAATTGTTTCTACCCATGTAGAAACATAAATTAAAGAAAAGAAAATTTCATAAATTGAGTTTAGCTAAACATTTAATATTGGTGCCTTTTAAACAATTTGATCAATCTTGTCTTTTCAAAGGAAATTACCACTTAAAGGAATAGTTGGTAAATAAGCATCCATACTTTTGCTCTGAAATGATTTGCTGAAATATGTTGACATTTTAAAGCTTGGTTAATAGTTTATATAAAAACTATCATATGTCTATTATTGCACAATGATTGTGAAATTATACTGCAATAGCTCTAGAAAGACACACAGTCTGTATTATATACAAAAGCACTATTATATACACTTTGTTGAATATTTTTGCCAGTTATATTTATAAGGAAAGATACTTTCTCAAGAGCATATGTTATTTATTAATAGTTGATGTGATTTTTAAAGTCAGAATAGTGAAGATCCCTGAGTATTATATTTCAGTCTAGATTAATTAAAATGAACTACTTACACTCCTGAGTTGCAATAAGACTATAAATGTAATAAAATAAAAAGACAAACATTTATTTTCTGAGTTAGCCTAAGAAGCAAGCTGAACATTAGAATTTTATAGCTGCCTTGATAAGCAAATAGGTTGCTAATAATCAAATCTATGTAATTGTGTCAAACTGAACCAGGGCATTATATCTCATACATTAAATAAAATGAATTATAATGTGGCTTTACTTGTCTTTATAAAAATAAATACTATAGATCTATTCTATTAAATGTGAATAATGGTTTATTTAAACAAATATTTTGATGTCTTTAATAGAGTTTTAGATTATAAGGTAACTTGAAAACCCAAAGTTTTGAAAACTGATTTTCTTGCGCAAAATTCACCCTTAATTATCATTTCTATCAGGACCACAAATTCAGTTATTAAATTTTAAATGCTATGTTGTACTTATTTTACAAATTATGCCGTTCAAAGAAAAAAGACAGAGCTCAGATTTTATTTCAATAGATTTCAAAGACCTCTGTTTGTAATAAAATTACAAACCTATTCACTTCTCCTCTCCCACTACTTTTGTTAAGATGTGGAAAAGCGAGTCTTTGAGAGTAGGATTAAGGGACTTTTGCACCTGTGTCATCCTGGGAGCCCACATACCCCAATTTCTGTTCTCATGCCCCTAGTTGAAAAGCATGTTTTTTGACTCTTTCTCTCCTCAGAGACTTTTTTGCCCTCCAGAATCACCGACTAGGAGATTCAGATGATAGTTCTCTTTGTCCTTACTTTGGGAATCTTAACTGTACGGAGACTTACTAGAAGGCCCTATTACTCTCTTCATATTTCCCCTGGACAGCCTACACGAAACCTGTGAATAGAACATCTACAATGAAAATCAGATTTGTATATATAAATTTTAAGAAACAAGAAAAGAAAATCAGACCTGTGATTCAGCGATCCAGGCTTATATAACCAGCTAAGGTTTTGGCAATGACCCTGAACTCACGCAAAAACTTAATTAAACTTTATATTTGTTTAATATAAAAAGATAGAGGATGATGTTCGTTAGAAATACTTTTAAAGGTGCACAATCAGATATTTTTACCAATATGGATGTTTCAAATGATGAAATAAATAGAGAGGTGTAGATATGTGGGCTGAAGAGAAGCTGAGAGGGAAGTAAAATCTGAGCTTCAATAACCCGAGAAGACCAGGCAAGAGTTTCCTAGCCCAGGGTTCTCATGTCTGCCCTCTGCATATTGGTAAGTTTTTTTGATATCAAATAGAATAGTCAAGAAGAATGCCTGGAGCCCCATCAGGTATCCTCTAGCACTTCTGCCTGTATCCTACAATAAATTCCTGAAGATTCTCCAAGGCCGGGCTGAGTGGCTAGGAGTACAGGTGTCACTGTCCTGCATCAGTCTGTTTGGTGGCAGGTGGCCTGGTTACCTCCACTGTGGGGCTCACCCAGCCAAGTCCCCTGTAACCTCCCTCTCCCCCCACCCCATCCCTCCACTCTGGATTTCCTCTTCCCAGGACAGAGATGCCCTGTCGCCTTCCAAGTTCATATTTTCACTTTGTTTATCAAAATAATGGAATCCCAACTATGACCTCAACAAATAGTTGAAAGTCTATGTTTCCCAAACTTCCTGATTTCTAAGTGCCAGCGGGTAAGAGGTGCATGAAGTTCTCTGTAAGTGGACATGCCCTATAGAAATTCCAGAAGAAAGGCACTGCAATTAGGGAAGAAAAGGCAATCAAGGGTATCCTATAGGGTCAGAAGTAGTAGTGAAATTTTAAAGTGAAAACTGTAAAATGGGGTGGTGCCCCCTCAGTGTGTAGGGCGCCAGCCACATACAACTCAGGCTGACGGGTTTGAATCCA